>JAUIMM010000224.1:215000-232500 GCA_031769625.1 Taudactylus pleione | reverse complement strand
ACTGAAAACCAGTAAAACACAGTTTCTGTTCCATGACGTATCTAAATGGATGAGTTTTTTTTTTTTTCTTAATAGCCATATTGCATAAAAAAAAACATTACATCTACATATCCTCACCAAACCCACCTAGTCATCCGTGACCTAACGTGGGTGTGAAAAGGTTAATCTAAACAACACCACATTGTCTGTTACTACAATTTCACGAATAATATCTTACACTCACTATTAAACCCAAAGTTTTGCCAACATTAAGATTTTGTTCAAGAGCTGACACTCTTGGGAAGTCTTTAATCTATTACTCTATGATCTGATCCTAAACAAGAATCACAACCCAATTTAACCAGAGTTACTCTAAAACAAATCATTCCCTGCTTTAAAAATAGCATTGCAAAAACCAAATATATCTAATGTATGAATTTATTAAGAACACAGAGGGCGGAATTCAATTCTTTTTAGCCCCTATCGCGCCCGACGGAGCTATTCTATTCTTGCTCCTGTCTGGCGCAATCAGCTGCCAAGCGCTACATTTCAGCTTGCAGCCCCTGGGGGATGAGAGCTGAAATGTGCGAAAAGTGACATGTTTGGGCGCCCAAACATCACTTTTCGCAATCGCGCCCAGCACTTTGGTCGGGTTTAGCTGCTTTACGCGGCTAAACCTGACCTCTATGGGTGCGATCAGCGCGAAGAACGGCAGCAATTGAATGGCGGCCCGTGATCTCCTGTCACTTTAGACTGGAGATACGGACCGCGTAATCAATTGAATTCCGCCCAGAGACTTAACTTTATGAAATGAAGTTTAGTATGACATTTTTACATTGTTTAATAAATAAAAGCAGCGATAAGTAATGCGTACACACGGTACGACTAGCTGTCAGTTCTTAACGATAGGAACGTTATCATTAAAATCTGACAGTTTCTGGCCCCTGCAAACGACCATACGATGGTCGATGCGCGACCACGTATGGTCGTTATCGCCCAACTACCGTCTGTGCAAGCAGGCAGACCTGGTTGATATCAACCAGGTTAGCCTGCTTACTATAGGGACCCGCGAACGTGGTTCAAGGTAGGTCAAAGTTTGGACATTTCTTGGAATAATTCTGCTACCTTGGGATGGGTAGAATGTATGGACTGCCAATGAATAGACTGAACCCCAAGAACTGACAACTTGTAACATAATGTCTGCACTTTTTAAGCCACTTTATTTTCACCCAAACACCTTTTTTTTTTTTTTTTTTCTGGTGACACAAGGGCATGAGTTGTGCTGGTGTACTAGGCTGATTTTACATCTGTTTTACTACCTTTTTTGGTTAACCACAATTATTTTAGGAAGTATTTATAACTCTTCCAAAGCAGCAGAGATATAATAAGTGAATTAAACAGAATGATTGAATTATTATTTTTTTTTCAGTACATATGTGTAGGAAATATGATTTTATTATTGGGCCTCCGTGGGGAGTTTCCTTTCTGTATCTGTTGACGTCACATCGTGTAGCTGGTTCCACTGGTTAAAATTTTCCATTCTGAAGTATTCCAAGTCTTTGAGCACCTGTTAGAATACCTCTTATCTATCCCAGTTTGAAGACCTGGTAAGGGTTGGAATGTAACTAATGGTGGGTGTTTCTAGTGGATCAGAATGGGATTTGAGTTGATCGGGGTATGGCTTATATTGTCCCAATATAATGTGTGTAAATGTCTAGAGGGGTGTGTGGGGCTGTGTGACCAACCATAGCAGGCTGGTCAACTGTACCCCAGGGCATCTTTGTATGAACAATTCAAGCTAGGTGACAGGAACCAGGGCCTTTTGAAACATACATCACTATATATTAACCCTTATTTACTTTTCTGAGTCCACAGGTTCTCTATAAGGCAGGGGTCTTCAACCTTTGGCCCTCCAGCTGCTATGAAGCTACACATCCCAGCATGCCCTGCCACCGTTTTAGTATAACAGCATGCTAAAACTGTGGCAGTGCACCCTGGGATCTGTAGTTCCACAGCAGCTGGAGGGCCAAAGGTTGAAGACCCATGCTGTAAGGACTTCTATCTTTGGGAGGGTTTCTGACTACATTGATGGCCTATATTATTTTCTAATTCCTGGTTAGATGATACTCATGTTATGTTAAACTACAATGCAGTCCTGAGATGAAACTGTTGGAGTAGTGTCAGAGAAACCAGTTTGTACAGTAATCTTGGCTTCCTTGCAGCTCTGTTTGTCAGGGGAACAATGAGTCATCTTGATGGAAAATCTGGGTAGAGCACTGTGGTTTCGCCTGACATTTCTTCATGTTATCATTTTATCTGTTCCAGCGGCAGCTACAGTAGCAGGGGATGTAGTCAGGATCCCGGCGGTCAGTATATCCCCTAGCTGCATTGTGTCTTGACAAACGCTTAAAGCAGCTCCCCACCTGCAGATCTCTATTGTCCTAGAGTGATGCTATACAGTATACAGCAACCTTTACTAAATTGTTGCAACTATGTTGCTTTATCTTACTGACTTCCTTCCAGGTAAACCTTGGTAACAGAGCTGTAGCTAGACATTTTGGTGCCCACTCCCATCTTAAACAGGGACAGTGCGCGCCGGCCAAAAAAAGGGCATTGTCTCATCGGGGAAGCGTGACCACATTATAGTACCCTCAATTCACATTACACCACACTGTAGTGCCCCTTATTTAAATTACACTACATACATGTAGTAGTTGTCTTATACACATTACGCTAAATTGTAGTAGTGCCCCTTACACATTACAAATTCCCCCCCATTACACATTATGCCACACAGTACAAATTCCACCCCCATTACACATTATGCCACACAGTACAAATTCCACCCCCCATTACACATTATGCCACACAGTACAAATTCCCCCCATTACACATTATGCCACACAGTACAAATTCCACCCCATTACACATTATGCCACACAGTACAAATTCCACCCCACTACACATTATGCCACACAGTACAAATTCCACCCCCCCATTACACATTATGCCACACAGTACAAATTCCACCCCCCCATTACACATTATGCCACACAGTACAAATTCCACCCCCCCATTACACGTTATGCCACACAGTACAAATTCCACCCCCCCATTACACGTTATGCCACACAGTACAAATTCCACCCCCCCATTGTACATTATGCCACACTGTACAAATTCCCCCATTGCACATTATGCCACACAGTGCAACTCCCCCCTCCACCTTACACATTATGCCACACAGTACAACTCCCCCCCCCCCCCATTACACATTATGCCACACAGCACAACTCACCCCCCCATTACACATTATGCCACACAGTACAACTCCCCCTCCCCTTACACATTATGCCACACAGTACAACTCCCCCCCCCCCCTCCCCCCGTCCCCCTTACACATTATGCCACACAGTATAACTCCCCCTCCCCTTACACTGTCACACAATACAACTCCCCCTCCCCTTACACATTGTCACACAATACAACTCCCCCTCCCCTTACACATTGTCACACAGTACAACTCCCCCTCCCCTTACACATTGTCACACAGTACAACTCCCCCTCCCCTTACACATTGTCACACAGTACAACTCCCCCTCCCCTTACACATTATGTCACACAGTACAACTCCCCCTACCCTTACACATTATACCACACAGTACAACTCCCCCTCCCCTTACACATTATGTCACACAGTACAACTCCCCCCCCCTCCCCCCGTCCCCCTTACACATTATGCCACACAGTATAACTCCCCCTCCCCTTACACATTATGTCACACAGTACAACTCCTCCTCCCCTTGCACATTATGCCACACAGTACAACTCCCCCTCCCCTTACACATTGTCACACAGTACAACTCCCCCTCCCCTTACACATTATGCCACACAGTACAACTCCCCCTCCCCTTACACATTCACACAGTACAACTCCCCCTCCCCTTACACATTATCCCACACAGTACAACTCCCCCTACCCTTACACATTATGCCACACAGTACAACTCCCCCTCCCCTTACACATTATGTCACACAGTACAACTCCCCCCCCCCCCCCCGTCCCCCTTACACATTATGCCACACAGTACAACTCCCCCTACCCGTGCACATTATGCCACACAGTACAACTCCCCCTCCCCTTACACATTATGCCACACAGAACAAATCCCCCCCACTCCCTTACACATTATGCCACACGGCCTCTCGGTTCAGGGCACTGTGGGACTGAACTGGGAGAGACGTCATGTCTCTCGCAGTCCTTTAAGACCCTTCCGAAGACAGGGGAGGGGGCGGATCTCAGGCAGCTGCAGCGCTGCCCGCTGTAATGTGTAACCGTAGCGGTGCGCCCGCCAGAGAAGAATCTGGGCACACAGTTACTATTATACATTGCAGCGCTGCCCGCTGTAATGTCAACAGTAGTGGTGCGCCCGGCAGAGAAGAAGCTGGGTACACAGTTACTATTATACATTGCAGCGGTGTAGAATAATGACAAATTAGAGGGGGTGATCACGGGTGGAGACGGCCGGTTCCACCCACAGGGCATGTGCAGTTGCACCGGCCACACTACCCTAGTTATGGCCCTGCTTGGTAATGAGGAATTATAATGTCAGGAGTGAAATTGTCTTAAATTGACATTTAGGATTGTTTTGATTTTGTACTCCACATAGAATGTGGTGTGTCCCAATTTTGGGGGGTTTTTTTCTGCCCAAAAAGCAGGTGTCATTTTGTTAGGGTTACTATAAAATGTCACTTACAGAGGACACCTGTTATGACTATTTTTTGTTGATGATTATTATTATTGTTAAATATAACTCTTTGTTACTTACAATGTGAACCTAGTCATCAGGTCCTGGGACCGCACACTTGGGAAGTGCGTGGTTTCCAGGAGGCTGGCCTGCTCTCAAGGGAGTGCGTGAAAACTCCATGAAGTGCGTGGCCCTCCCTGACACTTCAGAAGAGCAGGAAAGTATGCTCTTAACTCTAACACCTAAACGACCGGCAATCGTGCCGATATTCAGGGCGATTTGCCTTCACCCTGGACATCGCATGATTGCCTGTACACACTTTAAAGATTTAATGTACGACGGAACAATCACTGTTCCGTCTTTCATTAATATGTACAGCCTCCGATGCGATATCGTATGATTGCGATATCGTGTGATTGGCCGTGCTGCACAGTCAATCACACGATATCGCATGTGACCGCGGGCGCAAATTGGGCATATACACTGCACGATATGCCCGATTTTGTCATTTCGATTTGGCCAAATCGTGCCGAGATCGTCCTGGTGTGTATGCACCTAATAATAAGGGGTTTATTTACTAAGTCTCTGGTATTAAAACCAGGCATTTCCAATTGTGTTTATGCCCTAAATGTAAAAGTGCAATGCTTCTACTAGCCGTGCTTTGCTAGTAAAATAATTGTACTTTTAAATTTCTGGCATAAACCCGATCGGAAGCGCCAGGTTTTAAGGCTTAGTCAGTATACCCCTAAATCTGGTTATTAGTGAGCAGGGATATGATGTGTCTTGTGGCATCATATGCCTTCTCTCACCCATTTTATTATGCAGTCATGAAGCTCCAACCACAACCTTGGTCGGTAGATAAGTATGCTATTAAGGAGCAGAAAGCGTCAGATTTTTCATTCAGTGAAATGCAAAAAAAAAATGAAAAAATGTTAGCATCAGATAACCTCTTCAAAAATATGAGAACGTTATTCCACACAGTTTTGGTGTAGCATGATAAATTGAACAAAAAAAAGCCAAATTTTGGCTATCCTATCTGGTGGTTCCATTGACCATGCTCCTCATCTCTGCCTCCAATGGGTTGTTGATGTGTATATACTACCTCGTCTGATAGAAGACCAGGACAATGGAGACTATGGGGGGAATTCATTCATGCACGCACCCGAGATACGCCCAATTCAATTAGATTTTGTCCAAAAAGTGAACAGGGAAAATAGCCTGAAAAAGTGGGGAGACCATCCTGGATCCCAGAAAAGTAAAAACTTTGGGCCTGATTCAGACCCACTCGCGAGCGGCTGTCCATTTTCATGGAGGCCGGCCCTCATTCAGAGCGTGCGCTCTGCTCAGAGCGTACGGCTCTGAATGAGGGCCTTTGTTATTTTTATTTTTAAAAGGTGTCAAATGGCTGATTTGTGCATTTAAAAAAAAATAATTAAATGTAAAAAGCTGTAGAATTTTGTGTAATTACAAAGGAAAATACAAAAAAATTAGTAGTAGAAGAAAAAGATGCTTTTGTGAGTGGCCAAATATGCTCTGTAAAGCGCTGTGGAATATGTGTGCGCTATATAAATAACTGGTGGTAATAATAATAAATAATAATTTGAGGCAACTTTAAAAACTGTAAAAATGATAGAAAGCAATTATTTTTCGGTGAAATAAATACTTTCAATTTATGATTAATTATTTAGCCAAAAAAAGCTTATTTTGAGGTAATTTGAGACCATTTATTTATTTTTACCACAAAAATGACATGTAATTCCAAATGGCTAATTGGTCATTAGGGGGAGGGGGTGTACAAGGGGTTCTGAAGCAAGTCCAGACATTTGTACCTTTTTTAAAATACAGATTTTCCCTACCTTTTCACCTGCTCAGGGGGGTGTGAAGAAAAACAGGCAAATTTTACTCTGAAAAAGAAATGTGAGTTTGGAATTGAATTGCAAATGTAATTCGCAAGGTGAATTTGCAGTGAATTCACCTTGCGGGACCAAACTCGCACCTAATTGAATTCCCCTCTATACCTAAAAACAGAGAACAACAGTCTGTTTGCTATTTGATTAAGTGTAACGTGTGTCACTAAAGGTGCATACACACGTTATGATTTTTTGAATGATTTAACTATAACGAAGTAGTAATCGTTCAAAAAAATCGTTCGATTTCTGAGTTATAACAGTGAACGAAAATCATTCAAGCGCGCTCCCGTTTGTAGTTAATTTCAGACTGTCCAACATAGCGATTTTCATTAAGGGAAGGAACATTTTTCGTTCACCGTTGTAAAAATCGTTCATTACACTTCAAAAAATCGTTCACTTTTCAAGGGAAAATCTGACAGATAATCGTTGGTTACAAAATCGTTACGTGTGTATGCACCTTTACTGTATGAAAACTTAAACACATACTTTTTTATTAGTGCTTTACATATGGCAACTTGCTTATAGGCGAGCTATTCACAGCTGTTCAGCTGATTATATGGCCAATTCAATAAGTGGCTCTATAAAGCATGTGTGTGGTATTTCATATCAACAAATCAGATCCCAGCTTTGAGCATTCTTGCGCTGGTTTGTGTAGTGAAAGCTAATATGACTGGTTGCTGTGAGTTACACAATATACCACTATTTATACCTCTAAATCTCTATACCCAAATGTCGCTATTTAGCGCTACAAGTCGCATAAGAAATAGTTGCTTTCCAATCCAATTGTGGTTCCAAAGCACAAAAATTATATATCATTTAATGAAAAGTATAACGCACTGTGATCTAGACAGTTAGCGCAAAAAGCAAGTAAATACAAAGGTACAAGCCGATACATACGCATGCGCACTGGTCCCAGTAAACAGTAGTCTATCCAGAAGCCTGTGGTCATCCAAGAAGAATGGCTGTATACTATAATCAGTACTCAGATTATATATACCTTACAGAACAAAGAAACTAGGTAACAGATTTCCATTGGGTCTTGCTCCTGGACATTCTGGTACGATGCAGGTCATTGGACAGTTCATACAGCATCACTAGGGGTATGTCCCGGTTCCTCAGACGTTGCTTTGTGTGGTTTTCCCACCAAAGAACAGGTTTAAACTAGTCAAAAGACACTACATACAGTTATACATTCTAACCACTAATTTCCTATAATTCATAACTTGCAGACGCATTATGTGAATTCCTTGCCGATAGAACCGGTGATCTGCAAATAAACAATGATTTAGAATGTAACCAAACATGACATGTCTACTAGCTTATGTACCTTAAATATAATATACATTACATTTCACAACATTAGTATTTGTTAATAAAACTTATAATATCAAGCTTAATGCTTGGGAACCTTGTTCTAAGTGATTGCATGTGTGAGTGTGAGAATATTGTGTAAATTCGCTAGTGTGCGTTTGTGCTTATCTGCTTTGATGTACTGCGCAACTATGCGTTGTGCGCCTTGTATGTTTTATATGTATTATCTAATGTGCGTATAGGTTTTGTTTGGACTTTTAACATTATGCTGTACCAAAACAGACGCACAACGCCAATCAAATATAGCATCATACACAATGGTATCGCACTGAGGACGCAAAATGGCGTCGCTAAAGGTGACACAAAATGGCGTCACCAGTTATTAATTTACAAGATTTGGTCTCAGCCAATCATCCGGCTTCGACACCATGGTTACACACAAGCCTTGCAGTGCTAGTGAATTGAATCTCAGTAACGTGGTGATCGGTTTTCATATTCTCCTTTTCTGCATGGCTTGCTTCATATTGCCTATACAGTAACTATGCATTTAGGTGACTTCCATATTTTCTTTTTGTCTCTCCAGCTGGCAGGAACAGCCGTTCTTGGAATAGGGCTATGGCTTAGGTTCGATAACCAGACAAAGACCATATTTGAATCCGAAGCCACCAGCTCCTACTTTACTGGTAAGTCCTATAAAATACACATTTCCTGGGAGTGACATTTGTAGCTTGGATGTTTTATATGTGACCCGTACAGCTGTCTCCCTCAGTGTATGAATGTGAGGCAATAGCAGCTCACACCTTTGTTACTATAGTGTACTGTGTATGCTGCATTTTTACAATTGGTTTGGCTGACAAAATGGCTACCCTCCATCGTGTGTACAGCATTACCGAGAAAAGGATTATAATCTAGATGTGTAAAAATGTTTTGAGCCTTTCTTATTTCAAAATGATTCACTTGGACTAGTGAAGCTACCTGACCTACAGCTGTTTCCTTATACATCTAGCCTCACGCAGTGCAACGTGCCTGTTGTGAGTGAGCTGCCAGATCCTGTGGTACTCTGCTAGCATCAGGCGTCTTTTATTTTTCCCACCGAAAATGCATCACAAGTCGCAATGCGATGCGACTAGGACGCACCAACAGACTGTGCTGATTACTTTGATATGCGACTTTTATATCTGTGTGCACCTGAGTCTCTATATGAACCGCAACAGAACTTGGAATGAAAAAAGCTGCGGCTGCTACATTGTAGCACTTCGCATACGGATTCAGAGACTCGAGCTGGGTACATATTAGGCGATCTGCAAACTATGTTATGGTCGTCCAGATTTCCTTTGAACTCCCTGACAAAAGATATAGTGCATACACACTGTGCAATCTTCCAAACGACCGAACAATAAATCTTGCATCGTTTGGTGGGTAGGTCGTTAACATTGTATAGTTAACATATTGCCTGGTCGTAACCGCCTGCCCAGCCTGCTAGAGTGCGGACAGGGCGCTGGGGGAGGCAGCAGGTAACGTCTGCGCGTCCCCCGTAAAGGAGGCGTGGATGGCTGGGGAGGGTCCTTGTTCTTGTGACACGCCTCCACTTGGATGCATGCCCAGCACTTGCGGAGGTGCTGGCCATACCCCAAGCTCTCCATTCACGTTGAATAGATGCCGTGCGCATGTGTATGGCGTCTGTTTACCCGGCGGTGATCGTTCACCGCAACTCTTCCCACCCGCGGGATACCGCGGTCCGCGGGTGAGGAAGGCTCAGGTCATGCTGTTTTAGTGGGGTGCTGCTAAAAGGGCAGGGCGCGTTTTGCCCTTTTAAAATTGGGCAGTACGCGGCGCCCCACTAAAACAGCCTAGCTGGGAACACTATGGTAGTGCGCACACATGCACGATTTACGGGAAGTCGTTAATGAGATTGACAGATTGAGCTGCATGTTCAGTCAGCCTGAAGATACGATGGATGATACCACAGGAGCGCACATAGTGTGTACTCACTTGACGATTTGAACAAATTTGTCGTTCCGATCTGTTTAAATCGGGCAAATCATCAGAGAAATCGTCTGTGTGCCGAATATCAGTTTGATCAGCACTGTCTGTTGGTGCATCCTAGCCGCGTAGCATTGCCACTTAGATGCATCTTCAACAGAAAAAGATGCAAAAAAGATGCCTGGCGGTAGCAGAGCCTCACGGGACTTTTTAGCGAGACTGCAGCGAAGATGTATAAGGACACATCTGTATAGGAAGATTCAGTCCACAGCCGGATTAAGAGGCCTATTTTTCACAAAAGCATGTGAAAATTAAAATTTTCACATACTTTTGTGAAAGTAAAGGTCGGGCCTATTCATCAAGTTCCGAAAAAGTATTTTTTTCTTCAGAACTTGATGGTGTTGCTGAACGCCACTCTGAGATGGCGTTCAGCCCCCGATAACCTTCACATGCTGCTGTTTACAAGGCAGCCTGTGAAGATTTACAAGGTAGCCACTGCAGAGGGATCTATTCTGGTCCCTCCCTGCTGTGTCTGCACTGCCGTGCCCCGAGAGTCTCACTCTGGGGGCACGGCAGACATGTGGCTCTGCTCACCGAAAGAAGACAGGTGAACCAGGCTAAGGTGAAAAAGGGGGGGCCTCCTAAACTGTGTTTGAACTCTGTCAGTGAGTACAAACCATAATTATCACATGTGATAATTATGTTTTGCTGGATAGGCCCCTAAGACCTCTCAGGCCACTAGGCAAGATACTGGTTTGGGGCCCCACCCTGATCCATTCATACAATGAATACCTCTTCTAGGTAAACTGGTGCTGAAGGAAAATCTTAAAGAACCCCCAACCCACTACAGACACAAAAAAATAAATTACAAAGCAAACTAATCCATAGACACCTAGTGGTCTATTTAATAAGCGGTGACCGGTAACATTTTCAATCAGCAGCACCTGCAATTCTGTCAGCATGTCATGGTAAACCAATCTTATGTGCAAACGCCCATGTACACCCACCCAGTTGCAAGTGGAGAAAGTACTGAGATATACTGCATATAACTCTGATATGGTACACACCGCCCCCTTCCCATTTTTGTGACCGCTATACACTAGAGACCATTTTTGTGACCGTCATACGCTACAGAGACCATTTTTTGTGGCAGCCATATGCTACAGAGACCATTTTTTGTGGCAGCCATACGCTACAGAGACCATTTTTTGTGGCAGCCATACGCTACAGAGACCATTTTTTGTGGCAGCCATACACTACAGAGACCATTTTTTGTGGCAGCCATACGCTACAGAGACCATTTTTTGTGGCAGCCATACGCTACAGAGACCATTTTTTTTGTGGCAGCCATACACTACACGCAGATTTTTAGACTTGGAGATGTTGCCCATAGCAACCAATCAGATTCTACTTAACATTTATCTTGCACCTTCTAGAGGACAATAGCTAGAATCTGATTGGTTGCTATGGGCAACATCTCCACTTCTAAAAACCTGTACTTTAGTAAATATACCCCTAAGTCTCTGCATAATCTGTATTTTCATTGCAGGAGTCTACATCTTGATTGGCGCTGGAGCACTTATGATGTTGGTTGGTTTCCTTGGATGCTGTGGTGCAATTCAGGAGTCAGAATGCATGCTGGGATTGGTAATTTTCAGTTCATGTTAGCTTTACATTATATGGTTATTGTGCTTTGTCTGCTTGTCCGATTTCTTTGCTGTACATAAAACAATTGCTTTCCACAGTTTAATTATTACATGATCAGAGTTGTAAAAAAAAAGTTCCTAAGCCTCCACTATTTTACTACAACATTGTTGAATCTAAATACCAGTGGCACAACTGAAATTTTCCCGGAGATTTGGCCATGCGCAGTAGGGAAATGACCGGAAACATGGCCTGGGTGCCATGTTCCCGGAGACCCGAGCAGTAGCCTGTAGCACAGTGCCAGAATCTACTGACAACTGCGCCACAAGAGAAGAGGGGGCCCGTGTGGAGACAGTACATGGTGCAAGCGATACGCCACCTATTCCACCATGTTTTAATGTTTATTTCTCAGTGATCTCACTGGTTTCCTATTGAATTTATAGGGTGCATTGGGCTGAATGATACCCACTGGTATTTTTTTTTTTTTTAACACATGGAAAAACGCACAAATGGCGTCGGGTTTATGGATGTAAGTTTAGATGCATCGTTTAAGCTTTAAAACATGCATCTGTGATAAAACAGGAGGTTGTCCTCATTCAGGCAAAGCACATCTAATGGCATTATATTGTGTTACTATTGAGATTAATGAAAGTTAAATTGACCAGCAAAAAACTCATTGACGTGGAATAAGAAGAAATGGGGGAGCTTTATCAAGCCTTTGAAAACGGACAGTTAGGAGCTGATTGGTTGGTACTTCCCATCTCTCAAACACAGCCTGTAACATGACAGTTATAGCCTGCATCGTCAGCAACATGGCGAGTACGCACTACGTTGCCGGATCAGAAGACGTATCGTCTAGTGTGTACCCGCCATTAGAAGCTGATTGATTGGTACGTTCTCTCTCCACTTTATCTCTTTCCAAGCTTTGATAAAACTCCCCCATGTCTCAAATACATATTAAAAAAACAAAAAAAACAGATTCAGACTTATTTGGTATAAGGTTTTTTATTTCACACCTTTTTTAAATGTACATAACTTGAAACACATCTTCAACTCAGCATTTTAACACAGGTAGTTTACATTGCTGTTTTTATGAAGCTTTAGACAGACAATCTGTCTAAATGCATGGTGAGCGCCATTTAAAAATAAAAAAAATTGTAGTTACTCGTAATCTATTCACAATTAATATTTATTTTATGTTCCTATATAGTATGGCATTTTTATAAGCTTGAAAACCATTTTATTATTATTTTTTCTCCTTACAGTTCTTTGCTTTTCTCCTGGTCATTTTTGCCATTGAAATTGCTGCCGGTATCTGGGGTTTTGCCAATAAGGATAAGGTATGGTTGTTTCAACACAATTAGTAATTATCACTTTCTTTTTAATTGGTGCAGGCTGCAATAAATTGAAAGTTCTAAAAGCATTTCAATGTATTTTAGACATATAATAATAATAAAACAGGTTTATTTAAAAAAAAAAGAAAAAGATCCTTTTATTGCTGAATCGGTCTGTTATGTCCTTTTTGCTTCAATATAGGGAGAAACACCCAATGATCCTAACTTTTAAAAAGAGACAATCAGGACAAAACATGCCTCGCTCAGTCTAACCCGAAATCCAGACAACCAACCACTGTATATCTTTATTATTTTGTTCCAACGTTGCACCCCATAGTCATCAGGCTTATAACCCTGTGTGCCAGTGCAAATTAGATTGTTCTACCAGAAAGGGATTATTGAGAAGTACTGTTTACCTGCATTACATTCTTCTCACTATGTTTGTGTATCGCTAAGTTTTACTAACAGCCAATCTTTGAATCCTGTTAGATATTGATATTTTGTGGATAAAAGAAAAAAAAATGGATTGTAGAATTTTTCATATGTGGGTCGATTTTTTTTTTTTTTTTTTATTCGCACCTGCTAATAATTTCAGATTCCCGACTACTCAATTAAATGGAATACAATAAACTGGGACAAAAACAAAAATGTTTTTGGGGACCCCTCTGCTTCCACTATCTATCTTTGTCTGTAGATTCCTGCTGCCTCCATTCCCCTACTACCTCACTAACACATCACTCATCTCCTGATATACTCTGTGCTGCTTGGGAGTCTCTGCTCCTTCCACTCGGGGCTATATGTGTGTGTGTATATGTATGTATGTGTATATATATATATATATATATATATATATATATATATATATATATATATATATATATATATATATATATATATATATATATATGTGTGTGTGTGTATATATGTATATATATATATATATGTGTGTATATATGTGTGTGTGTATATGTGTGTATATATATATATATATATATATATATATATATATATATGCAATCCGAGATGATACTGAGACAGCACTCAAATCCAAATGTTTGTGTAGATGCAGTAGCGGTCTTAGTTCACTATAATCCTGTCTTCACAGTGGCAGGCTGTATATTCTCCAATAAATCACTTGTTGTATGATTTCAAAATGTTATGAAAAAGAGAAGAGTGAGAAAAAGCACCTTTATAGTGTAGTAATTAAATCAGAATGGCACACTCTTAATTAGTATTGCGTACCGTATTCACCCATGTATGCAAGCATTGGGTTTTATGTGTCTTTTCCTGTTCCACAGAGAAGATTCCTCTAATGATCCAATGCACACCACAATGCACTCCAAAAGCATTGAAGAAAGCAAAGAGAGGGGTACTCTCATAGTGTAGTGGTTTCAAAAAGATTTAATCACCGTACAATAAACACACATAAAAATTAAGAATTACATGTAAAAGATAAAGAATGAGCTTATCTGGTAATAGCTGGTCATAAACATTGGGGTACACCCTGGTCTATCTCATATCATATCATGCACACCAACCTAGTCACACTACTACTCAGTCACAAACTTATACACATACATATAGACAATGCCTCCTCCTTCAGTCCCCCTTATAGCCTGGCTGCTGGATAGTCTTTAACTGGGTCTGCAGCAGGTCCTACCCCCCCCCCCCTCATTTTTCCTTTGCTGCTGCTAACAATGCAGTGTAGGTCTCCCCCTGCTTTGACTCCAACTTCCTCTTCTCTTCTCCAGCTCATAGTGCAGTTCCTGCTCTGCACTGCAGCTGTGATTAAAGTACGGGGACACCCTGAGAGAGGGGGACCTGAGGGGAGATATGCCCTCCATTAATCTGCAGGCTCGGAGGCAGAGAGAGAATGCTTCTGGCCGCACTGATTTTATCTTATTTACAATCAAGAGTGGCTGGGGAGCATCTTTCTCTGTCTGCCTCTCAGCCAGCTGCCCTATGCACGGAGCAGCCCAGCGCGCCCCTGCTGGAAAGCCCCTAGAATTGTGGGGCTCTGGGCAGCTGCCCAGTGTGCCCATAAGTTAAGATGGCCCTGCTTACACTGTCTAACTCGGTCTGTGGCTTCCTGCTCACTCTATTCCCCTCATCAAATCATGTCACATGCAGCCCAGTCCTTGCTTAAGGAGCAGATGATGATGATTGATACATATAGGTGCTTAGACCCTAATGAATTAGAAGTGTTGATTCTGCTTACATACATTTATAAAAAATATATGTAGTCAAATCTACTATTTTACCATTGTAATCAGAATTACATATGCGCCTAACTTTTTACACCGCTCACTATCTTACTATGTTTTCTGCAGAACAATCTGGGGGAACATTTGTTGGAAAATAGAAATGCTAATTGGGTTTGTTTTTTTTTGTTTTTTAATTTGTGTTTTTATGCTCTCTAGGTTGTCGAGGAATTAAAGACCTTTTACATGGATGCCTATGAGAAGTATGTTAAGACTAAAGAGGTAGCTCTGAAGGAAACACTAAAGGGTATACATATCGCCGTAAGTTTTTTTTTTTTTTTTGTAATAAATATTTATACACACGTACATTGAAACTAAACCAAAAGTAGTAGCCTCGCCAAATTTACTTGTCTTTTTGTTATTGGCATTTTTACAAGCTGGAACCCAGGTCAAAGGCCACTTTAAGGGGGCGATTTAATTGTTTTATTAATTAAAGTGGCTAAACCCGTCTAAAGTCCTGGTTAGGGCGTCACAACAATTGAATTGCTCCATCGGGCATCTGGCACTGACAGCCGCCGACAATTGAATTGTCCCAAAAAACTTTAGCAGGCCCAGGGCAAAAAATTATTTGAGTTCCAGTACCATCTTTCAAGACATGAATGGTGACTTGTTACTGTTATAGTCTACAATTCTAAATGGAGAGTGCTTCAAGTTTTTGGAGAGTGCCACATTTTCCACTTGTGTAATGTTTGCTGCGTGGGTTTCTCACCGTTTTTGAATTTGAGGATGTTTTGTTAGGACTTCAAATGGTTTCAGAGCTCGAAACAGGCCTACGATTAGGAATGAATCCAAACTATGCCAAATCTATTGTAAACAGTGTGGAAGTGGGTGTGGTGAAGAACTAGCACTACCCCTTTCTGATTGCCCCCGGGAAATGTTGGTTATAAAAAGGTTTAATATGTTGGGGGTTTTTTTCCACCAGAAGGCGGCAGAACAGAAAAGTTGTTAACTTGAAAAATTAGATCAATAGTAAATGCAAGTTGTTTTTTTTTGTGTTTTTTTTTTTTTTCCCCATGCTTTTTAACATTATATTAATAAGTTGGTAATGGCAGTGATTAGAAATTGCAAAATAACCCCCCAAAAATTGCCACAATTTCTCCCCACCCCTAATGGATGGAAAAAAAAATCTTCGACTTGAAACGTGCTTTTTTTTTTTTTTTTATCCTGAAATGCCAGTATCCATAAAGGGATTGTGACAGTACATGTACCACTGCAATCCTTCTTCCCAATGCATTTCATATGGAAGCTATTGCCTGTGATATATCTGGTGATAGCTATCACTGGTCGGGGCATAAGACCTTACTTTTGGGTTTCTTCCCATAATAACTAGACTAATAATAATAATAATAATAATAATAATATGTGTAATATGACCATTTTTGTTTTCCAGTTGGACTGTTGCGGAGTAACGCCCATTATTGATGCCTCACTTTCAGACACTTGTCCCTCAAGTTCTCTATTGGATACCATCAGTAGGCCGGTACAGTATTTTATGTTTCCATTATTATGACTTGTAAACTGCTCTGTGTTTACATTATGGGGATTTTGTGTGTATACATAGGTATAGAGCTGTTGATTTGATGGGCGCCACTGTGCTCCGCAGCACCGCTGATAGGGGGTGTGTTAGTGTGGATAGTATACGTGGGTGTAGACAAGTCTCTAAACATGCTTTGAAAACCCATCACTTTATTAAAGACTGTGGATAATGTCTGGTTGGGTGCGCTGGGGAGTTTCATACGTGATTAGTGGTGCTGCCTTTATGTAAGGGTGAGCACTTATTATTAATCTTTATTT
Organism: Taudactylus pleione; assembly: GCA_031769625.1. NCBI lineage: Eukaryota > Metazoa > Chordata > Amphibia > Anura > Myobatrachidae > Taudactylus > Taudactylus pleione. The sequence goes on along the minus strand of JAUIMM010000224.1, from coordinate 215,536 downwards.
ATAGGGTGCCACATGTGGTCCACAGTGCCGTACACAGGACAAACAATAAGACAGTACATGGTAAACAGTACAAATCAATAAACCATTCTGAACAGTAAGCAAATACCAAGTAGCGTGGTGCTCACAGCTACTATGGAAGCAGGAGGTACAGGGGAAGTACACATGTACCTATTAGTGTGGGCACAACTAACAGGCCTAGAGCTGTTTAGAGGTGGGAAGGGTACAAGACAGAGGTGCCTGGGGGCAGTGAGCCCAAAGAAGTGTAGTGTGTAGCTGGTGTGCAAGAGCAGTAGGTAGTGAGAAGAGGAGGGGGAGGAGGACCCTGCTCATTGGAGCTTACAATGTAAATGGAAGGGGGGGGGGGGATTTTAAGTGGAATCTATGGAATACGGAGACCCAGTGTAGGGATTTGGAGCAGAGTTAGATGATTAGTGTCAGTGTTGTACTTAAGGCTGGATTGAAGTGGGGGTAGATGGGTAAGTGGGATGACAGGTTGCAATAGTCCAGATGGGAGGTGACAGAATGGAAAAAAAAAA
>JAUIMM010000224.1:0-210000 GCA_031769625.1 Taudactylus pleione | reverse complement strand
CATAGGTCGTTCTACGGCTGAAAACGACATATTGGGCTGACGTCGTCCTAGTGTGTACCCAGCTTAAGGCACTGTAACCTATAGCGACCAATCAGATGTCGGCTTTATTGTTTCTAAAGCTCACTAGTGCTGGTTGCTGTGGGTTTAAGTACCATCTTCAGAAACAAAAGTTGTTAAATTTCTTTTCTTTTTTTTTTTTTTAAATTGATAACGCTATTTATTTTATTTTTCAGATTTTTGGAATGATCTTCAGCATGGTTCTTTGTTGTGCAATCCGGAACAACAGGGAGATGGTATAATGAAGGTCCAAATGCAGATTTTCTTCAAGTGGGGGGGGTGGGATAATGTTGTTTTAGTGTTTAAACAGCCCTTTCTAAAATAAAGTTGTGCTATATTTTTGTTTATATTTTAATGCAAAGCTTTTTCCATACTTTTTTTTTTTTTTTTTGTATTGTGTTTGTTTTCTATTTTAAGATTGTATGTTTCAGATGTAAACCAATGATACAAGGTACACCATTTGTTGATGGGTTAAATTCATATATATATATTGTATATCTACAGAAGGTCATATAAAGTGTAGTCCGTTTTAGGTTTGTCTTTCGCTTTCTTAAAATATTAATCAAGATATAACTTAAATGTAATTTGGTACTTAAAAATAAATAAAATAAAAACCTGTACAAATTATTGTTGTCTCAATTATTTTTCCAGAGTTTATAAATGTATATGCGCCCTTTTTTATTAACTCCATGTAGGGTGATATTTGCTGATAGGAAGTTTATATTAATCTGCGCTGTGAGCAGCGATATGTGCTGTTTTAAGTATTGCCCATGATGCATTTCTCTAGTAATAAGCTTTGTATTGACAAATACGACTCAAAGAGCTTCATTCTCAGTGGGCGTGTCCCTGTATTAGCCAAACGAACCTTTCCATTTGTCATTAATCCCTCAGCATATACTGAACTGTAGCACAGTTGGGAGAAGTAGAAATCTCAGAACTGTAATTAGAGCCAGATGATGGAGGATGGGCACAGTACTCCACGCCCCCACCTCTCCCTGCCGCAGCACACTGTTGTGCGGTCCGGTAGTGGGGGTGGGTCTGATGATGAGTCAGGGGCAAACGCATGATTTGTAGGGGGTAGGTCCAGAGAGGGAGTGGACACTGAGGTGACCTAGTATAGGTCGGGTTCCTAAAACTACTGCATACGGCAGCATTTCATGCAAGAAGGAATAAGACGTGCACGCTCTCACTCACACACACACACACTCACACACACACACTCTTATATAATATATTTGACACGGATACATACACATTACCTGCAGTGGCGTAACTATAAATTTTGCCCCCCCCCCCCCCCCCAAAAAAAACCGACGTTTAAGGTGTGTGGTTACATGATACAGTAATGTGCCTTGCACATTATGAGACACTAAGTAATGCCACTTATAACACACCATAATACCCTTTACAACATTATGCCACGTATAACACATGACATACAGTAATGCCCTTATAACAAGTTATGCAATGCTGTAATGCCCCTATTTCACATTATGCCACACCGTAATGCCACATACAACACATTATGCCACACAGTAATGCCCCTAATAGCACATTGTGCACACAGTAATGCCAAATACACATTATGCCAAACAGTAATGCCCAGTAATCCCACCCTGACAGATCTAGTGACAGATCTACTTCACCAACCCTCCTCTCTGCTCCTGCCAGTCTGTCATCTCCGCTCAAGACAGGTTGCACAGTTTCTATGTCCGTGTAGTTCCAGATTATTGGGAACATAGTTTATAACCTGTAAACTGCGTGTATCAAGTTAGTGCCCCATATGCAGTGTCCCCTGTAATGGTGCCCCATATGCAATGCCCCCTGTAGTAATCTAAATTGATCCAGCAGACGCGGCTGCTCAGGTTCCTCAGCAGACGTCACCCGCACACTGCATTACTGGGAACGATGGCCTCTGAGCTCTCAGTTTCAGTGGCGAAGCTACTGCCCTCGACGCCCCCACGCCACCCGGCGCCTCCAAGCCACTGCGGGGACAGTAGCTACGCCACTGATTACTTGTCTTCTTACATCTCCTGGTGTCTGAGGCAGCAACAGCAGCAGAGACCAGGAAGTACAGGTCACTGACACGATTTGTGGGTCTATGAAGAGGTGGCGGAGCCAAATGCCACGAGGGACGGGGCTTAATTGCGGACCACGACAGATGGCTCCGTTAGAAGAAAAAAAAAATTGGTTAATCAGGCAGGGTTTCTGGGTACTCAAAACCCCCCTGCGTGCACTATTGCGGTTGGTGGTGTTGTGTGAGCAGGACATCAGTGACACAGCAATTACAGTGATTGAGTTGCTGCTGGATGTAAAGTGACTGATGGGCAGCCAGTAACAAGTGAGTGCAGACTCCCCTGAGTGAGGTCACTTATGTACTGACTGCACCCTGCTGGCACAAATACCAGTGGTCTGCTGTTGTAGCACTACAAGTCCCAGCATGACAAGTGGGAGTGGTGCTGACAAGAGTGGGAGGGCAAGAGGAGTAGGGGTGGCACACCTGTCTTAAGTGCACAGGGCCAGCCGATTGCTTAATCCAGCCCTGATTGTAATATATAAGATTGGATCAGTTACCATTTTCTACAATATTGGGGATAAAGCTGCATTTTCATTTGGGGGGGGGGGGGGGCGCTCAGTTAAGCTCTAAGGGGGAATTCAATTGTTTTATGTGGCACTGTAATTAGTGGGCATCTGATGTAGCAATTCAGTTGTTGCTCCATTCGGGCGTGAATGCCACGGGTGGACACATCTGAAATGGCGAGCAGAAATGTGCGAAAAGTCCTGGTTTGGGGCGCCCACCGGGACTTTAGACGGGTTTAGTCATCTATTTGGTTGCGACGAGCGCGATAATTAATGGACACCCAGAACAATTTAATTACTCCGTCAAGCGTCCATTAAATATTACGGCGCAGAACAATTGCATTCCCCCCTATATATTAAACTCCAGCTAAAATGCAGATCTTCTCTCTATATCCACAGACTGATCCCCCTACATTCTGGCCTATGTGGACCAGAAAGGGTTAATTTACCATGCAAAATGTATTGCAAACAAATTCCCTCGCAATTTTTTAGTTTCCAAAAAAAAAAAGTAAATTTTTTTTTTTTGGCCAGGCGTCATAAATGTTACACTCTATTATTGCATCCACAGTAGATGAATAACTTTTATCTGTGTGTTGCATGTGTTGTAGGAGGCTCTGAGAATAAATGCCACTCCTTAAAATTTCTCCCATGCATGAAGTAGTCATGTGCCTAGTGATTATGTAATGGATTTGGAAAGGTTACCTGTAATCTTACCACCATCTATTTTATTCTAGTTTGTGAATATTCACAGCTAACTTAGGAAATGAAAAGGGCATTGGTTCTGAAATACAAGTTGCATAATAATAATATACATTTGCTAAGCAGATATTGTTTTTAGTTCAGTTTTGGAAGCCTTGCCCAGACTTGCTTGTGTCCTATTTTGTTTGCTTTCGTTTTCTCCGGTTGACCTTTGTGCTACGTGTGCCTGGTATAGCTTTTAATTCTTTTCCTAGTATATTTTACCAGGAGCTTAGTCATGTCCTATTCTATTTGGAGCTCCTAAGTTGAGTCAGAAGTATCTCAAGACGTCTATCCTGATCCACCCAGTCGCAATATATGCTTTTTAACTGTCCTTTTCTCAATTTTATTATACAGCCATGGCCAAAAGTTTGGAGAATGCCACAAGTATTGGTTTTCACAAAGTCTGCTGCTTCAGTTTTTATGATGGCAATTTGCATATACTCCAGAATGTCATGAAGAGTGATCAGATTAATTGCAAAGTCCCTCTTTGCCATGACAACTTAATCCCAATAACATTTGCACTGCATTTCAGCCCTGCCACAAAAGGACCAGCTGACATGTCAGTGATTCTTCCGTTAACACAGATGAGCGTGTTGACAAGGGCAAGACTAGAGATCACTCTGTCACGCTGATTGAGGTAGAAAAACAGACTGGAAGCTTATAATGGAGGGTGGAGCTTGAAATCCATGTTCTTCCTCTGTTAACCATGGTTACCTGCAAGGAAACACGTGCAGTCATTGCTTTGACGCACAGAGGCGAAGACTTTTGGAGGCTGGCTGGTGTCAAGAAGGGCAGCAAAGAAGCCAATTCTCTCCAGGATAAACATCAGGGACAGATTGATATTCTGCAAAAGGTACAGGGATTGGACTGCTGAGGACTGGGGTAAAGTTTTGTCTGAACTCCCTTTCAGATTGTTTTGGGGACCTGGAAAAACGCTTGTCCGGAGAAGGAAAGGTGAGCGCTACCATCAGTCCTGTCATGCCAACAGTAAAGCATCCTGAGACCATTCATGTGTGGGGTTGCTTCTCAGCCAAGGGATTGGGTTTACTCACAATTTTGCCTAAGAACACAGCCATGAATATAGAATGGTACCAAAACATACTCAAAGATCAACTTCTCCCAACCATCCAAGAACAGTTTGGTGGCGAACAATGCCTTTTCCAGCATGATGGAGCACCTTGCCATAAGGCAAAAGTGATAACTAAGGTGACTCGGGGAACAAAACATCGAAATTTTGGGTCCATGGCCAGGAAACTCCGCAGATCTTAATCCCATTGAGAACTTGTGGTTAATCCACAAGAGGCGGGTGGACAAACAAAAACCCAGAAATTCTGACAAACCCCAAGCATTGATTAGGCAAGAATGGGCGGCCATCAGTCATTATGTGGTCCAGAAGTTGATTGACAACATGCCAGGGCAAATTGCGGAGGTCTTGAAAAAGAATGGTCAACACGGCTAATATTGACACTTTGCATAAACTTACTGTAATTGTCAATAAAAGCCTTTGGGCTCTATTTATTAACATTATTTTTACTAAAATAAAGTGAAAAAGGGTGTTTTCACATTATTTTAGTTTCACCTAAATTTACTAAAGGGCAGTCGGAGTAGAATTAGTAAAATTCTAGCGGCGACCGTTTGGCACATGCGTGGCAGCTTGTCACTGTATATTTTCCGAAAAATACAGTGATTAAGCTGTGGAGGGGTTTCGCAGGGACAGAGCTTTATCGCAAGCTCTGTCCCTGCAAGGGATTTTTAATCCCTGTGATATTGCCTGAATTCGCAATGCGAATTCAGTCGGTAGTATCGCACTACAATCTGCATTTTAATGCAGATTGTAGTAAATAGAGCCCTTTGACACTTATGAAATGCTTGTAATTTTACTTCAGTATACCATCGTAACATCTGACAATAAGGTCTAAAAACACTGAAGCAGCAAACGTTGTAAAAAAACAATACTTGTCATTCTCAAAACTTTTGGCTATGACTGTACACCAATAAAATGGCGGGTGTGGTAAGATTTACCGCCGGCCGCAAGTTCGGCATTTGGAATCCCGACAGCGGCTGCCCGACATGGGTGAAAATCCTGATCGTCCCTAAGGTAAGTATTCACTAACCTAATTCCCTAACCCTAACCTTCCACCCCAGTGTCTAACCCTAATCCCCCTAGCCTAACCCTAACCTCCCGGGGGGTGCCTAACCCTAAGTACCCCCTTCCCCCGCGGCTGTCTGCGCTCGGCACCCTGCATCACTTCGATCGGTGTGCCGGTCTCCCGGCATCGGTAAAATGACAGGCGTCTAGATTTAGATGCCGGTCATTTAACCCTCACCGGGATAAAGCAGTCGGGAAGCCGGCACTCGGGATTAGGTCCGCCAGCTTTCCGAATGCATACCAAAATGGCTGCCTTGGTATGAGACCCTTTTGGATATCAATATGGCTGCTGCTATATAGTGTGTGTGGATTATTCAAGTAGGATACTGAACCCGCAAACAAAATGTCCGCACCCTGTGAAGCGCCAGTTTGTATCCAACAGGGCCACTGATATCTAACTAATTAACGTGCAAACTATGCAGTCATTCTCCAAATTACTAAACATTGTAGGAATACATTAAGGGCTCTATTTACTACAATCTGCATTTGTAATGCAGATTGTAGTGTGATAATACCGACTGAATTCGCATTGCGAATTCAGGCAATATCACAGGGATTTACTACAAATCCCTTGCAGGGATAGAGCTTGCGAGAAAGCTCTGTCCCTGCGAATCCCCTCCGGAGCCTTATCAGGGTATTTTCTCAAAAAATACCATGACAAGTGCCCCGCGCCTGCGCTACACTAAAATGCCCCCAGCTCCGCCCCCCGCATTAAATGGATGCCGCTGTTAAAGATTTAACAGTGGCATCCAATCACAGCTGCAGTGTCTCACTCTCTCACAGTGAGCGCGCGGCAGCTGGCGTGTGTTGCAGCGTCATTTACAGCAGCGCTGCGGAGGAGAGGAAAAAAAAAATAAAGGTAAGTAAAGAATTGTATTGAATTATTGAAATTGCTGTCAGTGGTAATTAAAATAAGCCCTACCCCGAAAATAAGCCCTATGGTGTTTTTTTTGCCCAGAAAAAAAATAAGACAGTGTCTTCTTATCGGTGAAACACGGTATGTGTAATCGCAGGAAGCTGACTATCACCATATTCTCAGACCGTTCCAGAGTTGACCACTCCCTCCAATGATGTCACACATCGCTTACTAATTGGTCGTATTCCTGTGATATTCTATTACAGGGTTGGGCGTTTTTTTGTCGACAGTCACTAGGTCCATAGTTACTACTGTATGTCGACAGGTGTAATGCTACGTAGAGCGTTTGACCGTGCAGGTCTTAAGTTTTAATCAGGATGGGTACGGGATGCCGATGCTCAGGATCTCGGTAGTCAAAATCCTGACGCCCGGCCTCCCGACAGGGTTAGGATGCCCCCTAGTGCCTAACCCTCTGCCAACCCCGCTACTTACCTTTGGGATGCCGGTGTTGGGATTCCAGCGCCAATATTCTAAGTGCCGGCTTCACCTGTGTCGGGATTCTAAACATATCCCATTCTAATCATACCAGTACGTAGCGGCATCGTTTACGGCCAGTAAAAATTCTTGCGCGTCCCCTCAGCGCGTGAGTGCAAAGAGTATGGCCTTGCTCCGCCAAACCATGCCCCCTATATGTGCTGTTCTTGGGGGCATGATGTGCACACTCCACTAAGATCATGCCCCCTTTCTCGGCACACAGAGGGCTTACCCAGTGCTCCGGCAGCTGCTGGGGCAGCCCACAGCCTCTCCCCTGGGGGCATGACCACATGTCAAGCCCCTGTTCTCGGCACACTGCTATTTTGTTGTCGCCCCCTCGGATGGTGTCACCTGGTGCGGCCCGTAGCCCCCTAGTGACGCTAGTATGCGCCCGTTTTAGGATCCCGTCTCCGGCATTCCCATGCTAACTGCATAACATATTGCCAGCTAATTATCCCTGCTCCAGTTACATTTATATATGGAAGCTCTAGGAGAAAAACAAATATATGGAAAAGAGAAGACAATTAGTGGCAGCGAAACATTGTTTTATTACACTCCTCTCTAATTGTTTATTAACATTTATATACTGTAGTCAGCATATTTCACAGCAATTTACAACTTGGAACAAACCGTAATATAAGAAGACTGGGTATTAATAGGCTGGTAAGAGGCGCCTGCTCTTTAAATGTACTTAGATTCTCTTTAAATGTACTCGGAATGGATCAGCGTAATAAGTGTAGAAACTGCAAGTGAGGCCGCTACTGGGGTGGCTGGAAAATGCTTAGAAACAATTTCTCCAAAACATCCCACAACTTCTACATAAGTGGAAATGATGACTAAGTGCTTGGAGAAAGCCGCAGAGTGGATTGAAAACACGTTTTCGTGAGGAAGGGGCTGGGGGAGGTGGGGGTCTTTTGTCCTGTCTCAGACGCACCTGTTTCTGTTTAAAGAAATCTGAATATAAACATTTTTTTCTTACTCTTTTGCAGAATTTCTATGTACAAGAGAAACTAATTGTAACATTCCATTCCATGTTATTACAGCATTTCTGTGTATCGCTCCTTGGTAGTATTGTGTGCTTAGTGACCTGTCAAAAACAACACTAGTGTATTATTTTATTATGCTGGAAAGTTTTTTTTGTTATTTTTTAACTATATTGTCTATAGTCTTGTTTTTTTTGTTTCGGTTTGTTCTTTCACCTTTGTTTCCATGGTGATCTCTGCAGGGAAATAGTCGGTTCTTAGACAAATCGGAGAGAATGGAGTTCAGCATAATGGGGGCAATTCAGACCCGAATGCTACACAGCGCACTTTCGCAGCTGTCAGGGGCTGGGTATGCAAATTCCGCGATCGCACGGCCAGGCTTAAGGACGCCCTCTATGTCTTAGAGAGCGATGGCAGAGGGAACGAATGCCGGTGTAATGACGCCCACTTTTCTTTCTTAGCACACGTCATCTCCAGGAAGTGTATGATTATTATTCAGTAACATCGAGAGTCATCGGAGCTGCTTGCAGCCCTTGAGGTAGACCTTACCCTGCCGCAAGCACTGCGGTCACTGCTGGCTGAAATACAAACAGATAACGTGTACAATGACGCCTCCATGCTAATTATGCATGCCCATGAAACGCCGTTAGAACACACAGGCACACCTGCATTCACACATCCACACCCCCGTTTTCATAGACCATCTCCTGACACCACCCTCAAACGGCACTATCTGTCACTCAAATTAGCGCTCAGTCTGTGTACTACGAGCGCACGATTCCCGATCACAGTGACTGGCTTGCACACGCGCACTGCGACGCATGCACATACAGGAGACTATCGGCCATATCGTGCGAACGCGGCTTAGCGTTCATGTCTGAATCGGGCCCAGTGTGCCTTCGGACATACTACAGTACACAATCTATGACCATAATCTCTCGCACCTGTATGGAGATGTGTTCGAGGAAAAATCAGTGAAGCAACTGGCTGTGAAGTTCTTTCACCAGACTGTCCCAGGGGCATTTTGTAGCCATTGTGCTGCACTGAATTTCCCTATGTGTGAAATAAGTAAGAGCAGATACTAATGTGGTATTTTCAGTGTGGCCCCATTTAAAATGCACATTAAAGGAGCCACATTTTGAAAAGGTTGAGGGTGCTGTAGACCTACCCTCCTCCCCTTATAAAACTGCCACGCATATGCTTATTTACTGGCACCAGCAGCACAAATTTTGGGGTTGCTTAAAAATCCAGAACTGGCTTCTATGCCACACATCCAGAGATGGATCTAAAGGATGGCAGCTTCTCTGGGGATGGCCATAAATAGTTACCAACCATTGAAGGTTTGCTGCAGTTGTTTTTGCCATAGATTGTGGAAGTCCAATATTGGGCAGCAATTATTTTTTTTTTTAACCTCAGCCCTCGCATCACACATTCCTTAGCCTTATCCTTCTCTTATTGGCTCTGTCGTGTCCCTACTAGTGATGACCATCAACGTTTCTAACCATGAATAATTTTCCCTCAATGATTTCCTGCCATCAATGAAAAGTTCTGTGGGCAATCCTAATCCGCCTGCTTCTTGTACTGTGTGACCACGATCAACCGCTTTCCCTTCAAGCAGTGCGGCCGCGATCACCCTACTTCTTCTCCGGACTTCAGGGCAGCAATCCTGCAGCCAAAGCTCTTTCAACTGTTGTGGAACCTCAACTTTGGAAGCCCTGTAGTACTTAGCCAGTCAGAGCCACTGTCTAGAAAACAGTGGACAAAGGGGGAGATGTATCAAGCCTTTGAAAGAGCGAATAAGTGGATTAGTTCCAATAGCCAATCAGCTTCTACCTATCATTTTCTAGAATGTACTTAATAAACCTTAGCTAGAAGTTGATTGGTTGCTACGGGCAATTTCTCCACTTGTCCGCTCTATAGAAGGTTTGAAACAACTCCCCCCAAGATGCACACAATTCAACATTCACAGCTACAAAGTGAGAGTGTGAAATACTAGTCAGATGCATATTTGACATCTAGGGGTCTATTTACTAAAGTGCAGATTTTTAGAAGTGGAGATGTTGCCCATAGCAACCAATCAGATTCTACTTAACATTTATCTAGCACCTTCTAGAGAAGATAATCGCTAGAATCTAGTTGCTATGGGCAACATCTCCCTTTCTAAAAACCTGCAGTTTAGTAATTAAATATACCGTCTAGCACACGCAACTTATTCTTTACCCTTTTTTCCATTTTCTTTCTGTAATTTTTGTTATCTTTTCATTTGTTTCTTTCCTTTCCTTCTTTTTGATTTATTTTCTATTTATTTCTTTAACAATGTAATTTAAGCTGTACTTTGCTGTAGCCAAAAATTTTAATAGACAGCAATATAATTAGCATATACGGATTGCTTTTTGACACTCTATATATAGTTATGTATTTTAGCTATTGATAGACAATGATTCACGATCTATATCGATAATGTATTGTGTTTATAGAACTGCTCATGTTAATATGTTGATGGAACCGATTCAAATAACATAATATGAATATGTACTGTTCTATCTGAAATTTTTGCTGTTGTATATACTTCTATATACTGTATTCTATTCAGTTGTTTATATACAAAAAATGTTTTAAAATTCTTTGTGACATTCTTTGTACTTTGTTTATTGTATTTTCAATAAAAAAATTCTTGAAAAAACATATATATACCTTCTAGTCTTAGGTGGAAAAATACAACAATGTTCTGGGGATCTAATGTGCTCCCTGCTGTGACTTGTAGGTCCCCAACATCTGGAGAGCCAAGGGCCACCAAATTTTGGATATAAAATGGTTGCACTTTCACCGTCAAGTAACAAACAGAGGGGACCCCAAATAAGAGGTCTTTCTCCCTATATGTTTCTGCAGAGCAGGTCATAAAGAAGGTGAACATGACCCGTAAGGCAAATAGCTAATAAACAAATAGTCTGCAATGAGTTACCAACTCCCAAAACGAGTAATAGTTACAGACGTGACACAAGCCGCATTCCTGTAATTCCCTATCTAACTTCCGGTAAGGGAAAAAAAGGTTTTCTGATTCTTTACTGGCTGGTTAATCTTTAACCCCAGTACGATAATGTCATTTTCATCAGCAAAATTAAATCAGCCTTGGAGACGAGAAAACCAGATGTCTGCCATGGAGAAACGTATGAGTGCACAGTGTTATGTAACGGCATTTTGTTTTTGGTTTAGTTGCTTATGTGCCTCTGATACACACTATGATCAGTTTAATTGGCTGCTGGTGCTCAGGGTGATTTTTTGCATCACTGTTTTTGTCTTGAATTAAACCCTTAGAGGGAAACTGTAACTATGGAAGTGTTTGTGGTTTCTCCAGCAACCTTACATGGGTTTGCCATTAATAAAGAGATTGCGAAGGCTGTTTTCTTTCTTATCTAGGACTGATTAACCCTTTATTTTGTTCTAATGTCCAGATGGATTTTTTTATTTTTTTTTAAAGCACCATATGTTTTTTTTTCTCAGTGGGGGAGGGAGAGTTATCAAATCTTGGAAAGAGAGCGAAAGTACCAACCAATCAGCTTCTGTCATTTTTCAAACAGCCAGTAAAATGAAAGAAGTTGATTGGTTGGTACTTTATCTGTCCTCAAGATTTGATCAATTTCCCTCAGGAGAAGATGTATCAAGTCTTGGACAGAGATAAAATGAAGAAGCTGCCCACAGCAACTAATCAGCTTCTAACTGTAATTTATCTAGCACAGTCTATGAAATGACCATTTCATATATGTGTCCATCACCCTTACACCTCTGCTCCCTTATATTTTACAATTTTCAATACAAATGAAAACAAAATACCCATGGAAAAGTGAAAAAAAAAAAAAAAAGTGTGGATCCTCATTTTTTATGTCCCAATATTAATATCCCACGTAGATGAAGTTGCTCCGATCAGGAATGTACGGCTGTTGGGTGCCTCCACCTTTGGTGGCTTACAGTAGAGCATAAATAATGGGAGGCACAACAAGAAAGTCTCATCACAACTCCGGAGGCTGGTCCCATGGCAAGATGCCGGCTCCCTAGCAACCAGACGCCTGTTACCCACATCATTACTGGTGTCCAGGACACCTGACAGCAACTACCCCACAAACCATCTGGGTAGCTCTAACCCGAATATAAATTAGCAGAGGAGATATTTACATTTTATTTACTATATAGTGCAGGTTTCAAGACTGATCGGACCATTGTTTACATGTTTTCCTGATAGCCACGTCACTTCTGGTTCCAGCTACCGCCGAACCGGAAGTAGCTGTAGATACCCTTGAAAAGGAAGCATTTTGCCACATCACCTCCATGTCTTGAGGAAGAGACCAACTAAGGTCTCGAAATGCGTTGGGATTTGGATGGAGGAGCAGGACCATATTTTACCATCTTTACCATCGATCACAGCAGTTTCAGGCCTGGTAGATTACGGAGTCTCCATATTAACAACTGTCTATTGTCTTATGTTTTCCAGGTAAAATGACCAACCTGGCCTCTAGGACCTGCCAGAGCTCAGTGAGAGGTCTAACCTTTGATATTTGCTACTGTGCATGTACGGCATCTCAGTGCATCTTTCACCCTGGTATTCATGCCAACTAGACGTGACTCCAAGGGGTCAATCCATTTAGGTGTGAATTACGAGTAGCGAGTTTGTTTAATGAAACTCGCAGACCGCACGAATGCGCGCACCCGTGAATTCTCAAATCCTATTAAAAATGCCTATTCACGGTACTCGCAGCGGAGGTTTGCGAATTGACTGCCAAATACGATGTGAGAGATGTGCATCCTGGTCCCCCAAAATTGATAATTTCATTAGCAGGACAGTATAGAAGGCTGTTTGTGGGCACAAGGAAATTACTGAAGTTTTTTAATGGTGTCAAATGGCTGATTTGTGCTTTTTTTTTTAAATGCAAAAAAAAAAAAATTATGAAAAAAAACAAACTTTTTTTGTTTCATCTCAAACAAATTAAATGAAAAATGCAGAAAAAAGGTGATATTGGGGTATTTTGAAAAATTATAAAAAATATATATTTTTTCAATTAAAAATATATTGTCATTAAATTTGGGGTGCAAAAAAAATTACATGTAATTATTGGACTAAGGGGGTCATTCAGACCCGCTCGTGAGCGGCAGAACGCTTGCAAGCGGGTCGATGTTCCCCCACTGTGCATGCGCACGACGGAGGGAGCTCCGTCGTGCGCATGCGCGAGACCCGGCGAACGACGGGCTCTCCAACACTCCGGGTCTCGCACCAAAGGGGGCGTGCTGTCGATGTTGATTGACAGCACGCCTCCTTTGGTGGGTGTGCCGGGGGCATGCCTGCCAGACGGAGGCGTTCCCATGGGAACGCCTACCATCTGAAGCCGGCCCCACTGACATCACTAGTGATGTCAGTGGGAGTGATTTCGGCTCTGATAGAGCCAAAATCACTCCAGGGATTGCGGCAGCGAGACCCTACCGCAGGGTCTCGTCGCAAGCCCGATGGTCGCGATGGTCAAGACCATCGCGACCATCATCATGGACGCTCGCTATAGCTGCGGGTGGTCACCCACAGCTATACGAGCGTCCAGGAGGACGCTCCATTTTCATGGAGGAGGGCCCTGATTCAGAGCGAGCGCTCAGCTCTGAATCAGGCCCTAAGTAAGCTAATGGAAACTTCCAATTCCCTAATTAGTGATTAAGGGGGGTGTCCAAGGGGTTCAGCACAGTGTCCCAACATTTTAACCTTAAAATAAAGATTTTCCTTTTCATCCCTCAGGGAGGTGCGAATGGATAAATGCGAATTCACTCTGACTGGTTCAGTGCGAATTGCTAATTGGATTGCAAAATGAATTTGCTATGCAAATTCGAAGAGAAAACAGCAACTCGCAATTTGCACCTAATTGGATTGACCCCCAAGTCTTTCCAACATACTAGCTGTGCAGAGGCCATACAAACACTGCAAGTACACAGCATCGCCACCGCTTTAGTGTATGGGCATATTGCTAACATCTGCCTGGTGCATTTACCACTCAGAGGCCCGACACACTACAATGCCGAGCGGTACCCTAAAGCTCCAGGTTGCTTCAATATTCTACAGTTACACCTGTCATATCCCTGTGTCTGATGCTGTCCCACCTCATCTAATACACTTAAGAACTGGTTAAGCTGTACCACGTATGGACTAAACACTCATTATCATATACAGTGGTGTAACTAGGGCAGGGCGAGCGGGGCACGTGCCCTGGGCGCCGTGGCAGGCCTAGAAGAGGGGGGCGCCGCCGGCCAGGACACCGTACTCGCACCGCCCGCCCCCCGCCACCATTGCACCCGTACTGAAGACTGAATGAGCAGGCAAGTGTACCTGCTGGAGCTGCAGTGCTGTGGATGACTGTAGGGGGAGCTGTAGCAGAAGCGCGCAGCCCCTCCCAGGCAGTCTTCTCAGGCCGAGAGCTACCGCCGGAGGCGATGGTGTGACTGTGACAGTGTGATTCTCCTTCCTCGGCGCTCTCTCTGCTCCGGACCAGCCCCTGCTCCGGGGGGAAGATGTGACTTTCAATTGATGTCAGCGATGTTTTTACTTGGCTGGCTGCATTTGTGTGAAAGGTGTGTGTCTGTGTCAGTATGTGTGTGTATCTGTGTCAGTGTGTGTGTATATCTGTGAGAGTGTGTCTGTCTGTATCAGTGTGTGTGTATCTGTGTCAGTGTGTGTGTCTGTCTGTATCAGTGTGTGTGTGTATCTGTGTCAGTGTGTATCTGTGGCAGTGTGTGTGTGGATCTGTGATGGTGTGGCTGAGAGAATACACAGGGGGAGGCGATGCTGTGGCTGAGAGACGACGCAGGGGGAGGTGATAGTGTGGCTGAGAGACGACACAGGGAGGGAGGTGATGGTGTACTAAGAGACGTGTGGTAACCTTGACTTTACGGAGAGGTGAGAGTAATGGAAGCACATGAAGGGGTGACGAGGCAGCTTGTCTTTTTTTATTTTGTGAACACAGGTTTATTAGAGAGTCGGCAGGGCACTTGCATAAATAACACACCTCACTCAATGAGGCAGCCTTTGTATTGCATCAGTGGGAAAAAACATCAATAATGAGATTACACATAAAAACAATGGCATTTGCACGGCACCATACGGATTGGTGTAATAATACTTCGGCAGTATGACCATACAATGTAAGGCAACTTTTACGTTACTATTCACAGTTAAATTCAGTATCGAGCATACATTCTTATCTCAAACGGTTGCACACTACAAGAAAACAATTCAGCAATGATGTCAGTACTAAACTAACTAACAGTTTCAATGTCCAGATGACCTTAAACACAAAACACTGTATTCCTACCCGTCTTCGCTGCTGCAGCTGGTGGAGCTCTTATAGATCAGTTTAAGTTGACCATGGTACTAGTCCCACTTAGTGTAACGTTTGTTAGTATTAAATCTGGGAGGGAAGAATCGCCAAAGTGTATATGGAAGTCCTGTACACAGTACAGTAATTCAGTCACTGAATGTTAATTCCACTTTTCTCTCTATAGGCACATCCAATTCTCAGGCAATCAGGTTATTCAATATTCCTAGACAGCTGTTACTGTAAAGTGTCCCGCAGTTCTATCCCAGTTTGATGGGCTATATTATCTCCTTTAAGCAGTGTATTCCAGCTTTCAAGTATCAAAGAATCACTGTGCTGTGAAATAGGACAGTCTTGGTGTGGTCCGGAAAACATACAGGGTAAATAGTGGTAAGCTTGGTCAGTGAAGCAGATAACTCCTATATACTGAAAGTGAAAGTAACACTGAGGTTCTGCTATTTGCAACAAGGTATGAGAAAGTCCAGTACTACTGAGTGTCAGTGCAGCTCTGCCTGTGGTGCAATCAATCTTCCACTCACCACTCCTGTAGCTACCTCTGGTGCAAGGCTATGTAACTTTTCCACTGCTGGAGCTGTATGTCTATACTGCAGTTAATCGGTGGCCATCTTGTGGTTGGCAGCATGGCAACTCAAAGCAATTGTTGCTGTTGGCCTGTGGCCATCTTGTGGTTGGCAGAAAAAGTTATAAATCACAATAGGATAGCGACTTCTCTTATAAGTAGTATAACTGAAATGAGGGTGCTTTGAAGTTACCCTATGATGGCTGCTGCTGTGGTATGGGGCAGGGGGGATGATTACCCTGTACTGCGTGTTGCCACTGTGGCTGTGTACCTCCACGAGCGGCTCTTGCTGCTGCGCTGGACGCCTTAATGGTGTGCTGCTCTTCGTTGCTGTGGCTCACCTGACCCGGTCTATCTTCCGCGGGTCCCCGACGTCCACGCTCCCGGCTCGGCTGCTCCACACTCCACTAGAGCTTTGCAGCTTGGCGGTCTCTGCCCGCTGTCCTCGTGCTGCACGCCACACTTCTCCTCAGCTCCTGGCACGCCCTCTTTTTCGCGGGCACCTGACCACACCCACCGCTTGAGAGACAGGGCAGGCTCATCCAATCAGCACCAGCTGTCCCCTTGCTTCACACGTGCTGGGGAGACATGTATTAACTCCTTCCTTGCCGGAAGTGGTATTAACCCCTCACAGTCCTAGGGGTGTCCGTTTCATGGGTGTCACATCCCTCCATACTGAAATGATGCGTGGAAAACAGAACAAAGGATAATTCCCAAATAACAGAGTATTGGCATCTGTAAGTCACAAATCCTGGGCATCAATGAACATAGGATGAATAGATCCTGACTACGCCTAACCATTAACTATCACACTAGCACAAATGTACACATAAATACAACATATCAATGTCAAACAGATTAGTGCAATCAGGAAAATATAAACAGTACTAAAGGTGCCTCTACCGACCTCTCTATTGTCTGTAACGTGTGGGCAGTATTCCTTGGGTGCTCCTGGTCGAACGTCTCACTTCACCAATTTCAGGGACGTCTGCAATGACTTCTTCAACCACAGGCGATTGCCTCATTTCTGGGGTCGGGGAACCGGCCACGACAGGCCAATACATACTCAGGACAAGACTCAATGGGTCATTTAGCATCGACAACTGATCTCGGGCTGGGTGTGATAGTGGAGAATCAGGTAGTAATTCTGGAGCTCTGTGAGGGTTAGGGCACAATTTGAGTTGATCCCGATGTACAACTTTCGGTTGACCACCTTCTACCTTATCAATCTGGTACACGGCTATTTCAGCGTTGGGAATGCCGGTAACTACATATGGATCAGGCTCCCATTGCGAATCCAATTTGCTGTGCCGCCGATTATTTCGCCTTAGCACGACATCTCCTACGGTTAATGGTCTGGCATGTGCGGTCGCATCGTATCGATCCTTTTGTCGATCACGGATAGCATCCATACGTTGGTCCACAAGAGCTCGAGCAGTCTGTAATCTACGCTGGTGTTCTATGACCCAATCCCCTTGGAAGCAAGAATCTGTGGCATCATCCGAAGCCAGGCCTAAGTGAACGTCAGTGGGTAGTTTCCCAGATTGTCCAAAAAGCAGATAATATGGCGTGTATCCTGTGGAGCTGTGCACAGTGTTGTTGTAGACAAAGATCAGTTCTGCTAGCAGAGTGGGCCACTCACGTCTTTGTGGAAGGGGTACCGCTCGGAGTAAAGTTATCACAGTTTGGTTCATCCTTTCGCAGGCCCCGTTGCCCTGAGGATGGTATGCTGTAGTGCGTAATTTCACACACCCGTACAACTGGCATAGTTCTTGGAAGAGTAGGGCTTCAAACGCAGGCCCCTGATCCGTCAGAATACTAGCAGGGTACCCGTAGGGCCGTACAAATGCTCGCCAGACGATTTCTGCTGTCGTCTTTGCCGTGAGATCCCGAACTGGCAGTACAACGGCAAACTTGGTGTATTGGTCAATTATGGTTACAGCATATTGATATCCATTGCTACTTGGTTCTAGCATCACATGGTCGATAGTTACGAGTTCCAGTGGTTGTCGGGTAACAATGGGGTGCAGCGGTGCCTTCTCTTCTGATGGAGCCGGTCTACGTGCTGTGCATATGTCGCAAGATTTGCACCAGTCTTCCACATCCTGATGCATATTCCCCCAGTAAAATCTTCGACGTAGGGTCGCCTCGGTCTTTTGACAGCCGAAATGGCCAGAGTGATCATGATAGGCCCGTAGGATAAGATCAATTTTCGCAGGGGGCACCACCAACTGCTCAATCAACAGATGTGTCTTTGGATCTGTGCTCTGACGTAGCAATAGGCCTCTTCGCAACGTCAAACGGTCCTTTTGCCGCCACAATTGGATTAGGTCCGGGGTTGCAGCTTGTCTCTGAATTCGGGTCAACCCCTGACGAGAGGCCAGCAACTGTTTCACCCTTTTTAAGGTTGGGCTTGCATCCTGCCAGACAGTCCAATCTCCTTCCATCTCCACGCCCTGAACTTCCTGCACTCTCGCAGGGATGGGAACCATAGCATTCTGTTCCGATGCTCTTCTTTTCAAACTGAAGTTGGGAGTTTCAATCTGCTCCCACTTGTCTATTCCTTCCAATTCACTTTCGCCCGTCTGTAGCCGGGAGAGTGCATCGGCATTCGCGTTACTTCGCCCACTTCTGTATACTACTTTGAACTGGTAGTTGGCCAGTCTGGAGGACCACCTTTGTTCCAAAGCTCCTAGAGGGGTGGTGGCTTGATGAGCCAGTGGGTTACAGTCCGTATAAGCTACAAACGGTGTTGCCGCTAGATAGTCTCTGAATTTTTCTGTCACTGCCCACACCAAGGCAAGAAACTCGAGTTTGTAGGCGCTGTAATTGGCGTCATTCCGTTCGGTGGGACGTAGACTGCGACTAGCGTAAGCGATCACACGCTCTTGATTTTCCTGAACTTGGGCAAGTACAGCTCCCAACCCTTGCTTGCTGGCATCCGTGTACAGCCGGAACGGGTGGTTGTAATCTGGGTAGGCCAGCACAGGGGCCTCTGTCAGGACTTTCTTCAGCAGGTCGAAGGCTGTCTGTCGTTCAGTCGTCCACTCAATGGGAATTCGTTTGTTATACTTATCCTTAGGGATCCCTCGTAGCATTTCTAATAGAGGGGCGGTGACTTTGGCAAAGTCCTTCACAAACCGTCGATAATATCCTACAAATCCAAGGAACCGTCGGACATCTTTGACTGTCAGCGGGATGGGCCATTCCAATACCGCTTTCACCTTTTCAGGGTCCGGGGTCACACCCTCAGGGCTTACAATGTGACCTAAGTACTGAACTCGGGGCTTGAGCAGGTGGCACTTGGATGGCTTCAGCTTCAGACCGAATCTAGTCAGCTGTTGGAAAACCTCCCGTAAGTGTTGCAGATGGTCAGAGTAGGTTTTTGAAAAGATGATAATGTCATCCAAATATAGGAGAACCACATCGAAATTCCTATGGCGTAGACAATGCTCCATCACGCGTTGGAAGGTGGCGGGAGCATTGCATAAGCCAAATGGCATACGGTTGAATTCATAGAGCCCCATTGGTGTGACGAAGGCAGTCTTCTCCTTGTCCTCTTCCTTCATCTGAACCTGCCAGTAACCGCTGGTCAAATCTAGGGTTGAGAAATATTTGGCAGATTTAAGCGCCGTCAGAGACTCCTCAATTCGGGGTAGAGGATAGGCATCCTTATGTGTGATAGCATTCAGCTTCCTGTAGTCTACACAGAATCTTAGCTGGCCATCCTTTTTGCGAACTAACACCAATGGAGTTGCCCATGGGCTGTGACTCTCTCGGATGATGCCATTGCTCTTCATGTCCTCCAACAGTTGCCGTACGGGCTGATATAGCGCTGGTGCCAATGGGCGATGCCGCTCCTTTATGGGTGGGGCATCCCCTGTCAGGATACGATGGTGTATCTCCTTCACGATACCCAGATCTGTAGGGCTATGGCTGAAAGTCTCAGCATTATTCTTCACAACCTGGAGGATTCCGGCCTTATGGTCTCTCGGTGTGCTGCCATCCCCTACCTGAATCTCTGTCCACCATTCATCTTCCTGCTCGTCAGCTGTACTACTCTCCGTGGTTACTTGACACTGATTAGCTTGTAAGGATGGATATACGACATCTTGAAATGAGGTCCACAACAATCGGGCCAGTGGCTGGCGTCGATACAACTTGATTGCGTAATTATGGGGATTTAAGATCCGCACTGGGACTCGTCCGTTCTCCACAGTGACTAGGGTACTGGCTACTACCGCCTCCTGGCGAGCGGACGTTAAACAGGGTTCAATTAAGGCCTCATAGCTTCTGCCAGCTGGTCCGCATCGTGCCTTGCCCCAGAGGATGGTCTCTGAATTGGGTTGCAATTTGATGGGCTTACTATCCATTAGTCTAACCTTTCCAATCTCCCTCACTATGGGTGAACCTCTGATGACCTTGAAGCACCCTGATAGTCTTCTGTATGATTCTTCGCTCCCCAGTGACCAACTGAGACAATTCACTCCTTAGTGTGGCCAATAGCTCCTCCGGACATTGCTGTAAGACGTTCATTCTTAGAGTCACCGGTGCTACTTTAGCTTCACTGCTCTCAGTGATCAGACATCCCTGTAGTGGAAGGAGGGTTTCTCCGATCTGCATATTAGCCTCCCAGTACCCCACGCAGGAGATCCCCAGTCCGTTACTAGCAATTAGTTGCAGCCATGAGGGAGGTGGCATCAGCAACTGCCCCTCCTTCCAATAGCGTTGAAAAGCAGGTAGCTGTATGGTGGTGATTTGGGAACCTGTGTCTAACATGGCCAAAACTTTCACGCCGTTTATGACAATTGGGATTGTCGGACACGTCCCGACATACCGGGGCCACCACTCTTCAGGATTCGGGTCTACTCCTCCTGTTCTCCCCGAGGCTTGACCCCCACCCTCGGGGTGTTGCAGTTTAACGTCTCCTCTTGCCTGCAGTGTTTCTCCACATGACCTGCCTTCTGGCACCGCCTGCAGATGGGATGGCCGAGAGCATCAAACCGATCTGTTGATCTTCTCCCTTGTCCCCGGGGTGGTTCCCACCAGTCATCAGCCCTTTGTCTTCTTGGCCGCCACCGCGGCTCTTCATAATCCGCCGGTTGGGATTGAGCTAGGCTATGCACCTCCCTACGTATCTCTGCCATTCCCAATGTCATTTCTTCCATCTGTTTCCTCAACAATTGTATTGGGTCAGGGGATGGCAGCTGCAGTCCATGGGAGGTGGGGTTGGTTTCTTTGGGTGCCTGACATGCATTCCGTAAGCCAGCTTCTGCCAAGTAGGACTGACTAGGTAATTCTGGGAATTCCATATTATGCTCTTCGACCGTGCCCAACATTTTGATAGCCGCTTCTTTAAAGTCTAAGAAAGTATGCGTCGGAAGTTGTAGTCGCAGTAGTCGCAGTTGAACTCGTGTTCCTTCTCTGTTAGCTCCCTCTATGAATTGGGTGACCAAGGTCTCATCCGGGTTCCTGACTTCTTCCTGATCGACAGCCTGGATTGCCCTCAAGGCCTCCTGCAGGGTGAGGGCGTAGTCACGCAGACTCTCCCCAGGTTTTTGTTTACATGCATATAACCTCATTTTCAAGGTGGATAAGGTACGGGCATCAAAAGTGGTCGCTAGTCGTTTAAGGACTTGTTCTACGTTCTGTTTTTCTCTGGCAGGCCAGGACGTCACTTCCCTGAGCGCCGAATTCTTCAATTGCCCAATGAGTATCTCGACCTGCTGCTGATCACTTAGCGGGTACAAACGGAACATAGAGGTCATCTTCCTTTTAAACTCGGTGAGAGTGCTTCCTTCTGTGCCATGGTCCTCACCAGAATACGTGGGGAGCCACGGGGCTCCGAAGTAATAGGGGAGCGTGATAGGATTGATCTGTGCCACAGGTGGGTTGATCGGTGCTCCTGCGCCAGCAGGCAGTACTGCCTGGGCTGGTGGATCGGTCGACATGGCTCTTCTATACTTCCAACCTTCTCACTTTGGACTCCGTTAATCCTGTTTGTGACGCCAGTTGTGGTAACCTTGACTTTACGGAGAGGTGAGAGTAATGGAAGCACATGAAGGGGTGACGAGGCAGCTTGTGTTTTTTTATTTTGTGAACACACGTTTATTAGAGAGTCGGCAGGGCACTTGCATAAATAACACACCTCACTCAATGAGGCAGCCTTTGTATTGCATCAGTGGGAAAAAACATCAATAATGAGATTACACATAAAAACAATGGCATTTGCACGGCACCATACGGATTGGTGTAATAATACTTCGGCAGTATGACCATACAATGTAAGGCAACTTTTACGTTACTATTCACAGTTAAATTCAGTATCGAGCATACATTCTTATCTCAAACAGTTGCACACTACAAGAAAACAATTCAGCAATGATGTCAGTACTAAACTAACTAACAGTTTCAATGTCCAGATGACCTTAAACACAAAACACTGTATTCCTACCCGTCTTCGCTGCTGCAGCTGGTGGAGCTCTTATAGATCAGTTTAAGTTGACCATGGTACTAGTCCCACTTAGTGTAACGTTTGTTAGTATTAAATCTGGGAGGGAAGAATCGCCAAAGTGTGTATGGAAGTCCTGTACACAGTACAGTAATTCAGTCACTGAATGTTAATTCCACTTTTCTCTCTATAGGCACATCCAATTCTCAGGCAATCAGGTTATTCAATATTCCTAGACAGCTGTTACTGTAAAGTGTCCCGCAGTTCTATCCCAGTTTGATGGGCTATATTATCTCCTTTAAGCAGTGTATTCCAGCTTTCAAGTATCAAAGAATCACTGTGCTGTGAAATAGGACAGTCTTGGTGTGGTCCGGAAAACATACAGGGTAAATAGTGGTAAGCTTGGTCAGTGAAGCAGATAACTCCTATATACTGAAAGTGAAAGTAACACTGAGGTTCTGCTATTTGCAACAAGGTATGAGAAAGTCCAGTACTACTGAGTGTCAGTGCAGCTCTGCCTGTGGTGCAATCAATCTTCCACTCACCACTCCTGTAGCTACCTCTGGTGCAAGGCTATGTAACTTTTCCACTGCTGGAGCTGTATGTCTATACTGCAGTAAATCGGTGGCCATCTTGTGGTTGGCAGCATGGCAACTCAAAGCAATTGTTGCTGTTGGCCTGCGGCCATCTTGTGGTTGGCAGAAAAAGTTATAAATCACAATAGGACAGCGACTTCTCTTATAAGTAGTATAACTGAAATGAGGGTGCTTTGAAGTTACCCTATGATGGCTGCTGCTGTGGTATGGGGCAGGGGGGATGATTACCCTGTACTGCGTGTTGCCACTGTGGCTGTGTACCTCCACGAGCGGCTCTTGCTGCTGCGCTGGACGCCTTAATGGTGTGCTGCTCTTCGTTGCTGTGGCTCACCTGACCCGGTCTATCTTCCGCGGGTCCCCGGCGTCCACGCTCCCGGCTCGGCTGCTCCACACTCCACTAGAGCTTTGCAGCTTGGCGGTCTCTGCCCGCTGTCCTCGTGCTGCACGCCACACTTCTCCTCAGCTCCTGGCACGCCCTCTTTTTCGCGGGCACCTGACCACACCCACCGCTTGAGAGACAGGGCAGGCTCATCCAATCAGCACCAGCTGTCCCCTTGCTTCACACGTGCTGGGGAGACATGTATTAACTCCTTCCTTGCCCAAAGTGGTATTAACCCCTCACAGTCCTAGGGGTGTCCGTTTCATGGGTGTCACAGACACAAGGGGGAGATTGTGTGGCTGAGAGACGCATTGGGGAAGGAAGTTACACAGGAGGAACGAGTCTGGTTAAACAGCTGTTGTATGATGATGACCTTGTTAATATTCCTACACAAAAAGGCATCTTCCAGACCATGTGACCTACAGTACATGAATATTTAATACCGACTGAAGACACCGTTGTCCCAGGGAAGATACATCTCTTCAGAGGTCCCACATTGTGAGAAACCACCGTATAGGTAAGGTGCATATGGAATGGAAAAGAATGTTCCCAAAGTGATGAGAAATGGGTGGCGTGTCATATTACACCACAAAAGAAAAAGACAAGATTGTCTGTTCCAGTGCACTGATAGGACTCAGTATTTAATCTGTTAATTTGTTATCAAATTTGTTATCAGTGCACTGGACCAGATAATCTTGTCTTTTTCTTTTGTGGTGTAATACATTGTACGAATAGAAGATGGTCTGGGTGTACTTCGAGGAATAGACCTAACTACCTATAATAAGTCATAAAGGAGTTGCATGGGTCCAATAGTACTTAATAAACAGAACATTTTTCCTCGGGATTTGAGAAACTAATTTATATTATCAGTGCAGGATCTAAACAGTGTTTTTTGGTTGGCGGATCATGTTGGCACACCCCATTTTCAGTGACCACGCCCATTTGGAATGTGACCATGCCCCTTCGGTATGTGACCACGCCTAATTTTTATTTTAATGTGTGTGGGGGGGAGAGGGGGGTGCCTTTCTTCAACTAGCCCTGGGCTCCAAAAGCCCTAGTTACGCCACTGATCATATATACAGTTCTTTGGTCAACTGTAATCCCTCCTGGTGGGTAAAGTCATACTTGCCGACATTCAGCTCCCTCCTTTCGGGAGGGAGCTGAATGCCTGCATACAGAGGGAGGGCGTGGCCGGGCTATGACGCCGTTTTGGGGACGGGGCGTTATCACACGATCGCGTCATCGTGGCCCCGCCCCCTCTTCACAATGCGGAAAATAAAGGCATTGTGAAGCAGGGGGCGGAGTCACGATGAAGCGAATTCAGAGCAAATCACGTAATCGGGCCCCCCGCTGCGGTGATTTCTAGTAGTAGCCTGGAGGGAAGGCGGCCAGGAGGCTTGCCTGCCTTTCCAGGGGGTCCGGAGCGGCACCCGATATCCGGGAGGCTCCCGACCAAATCAGGAGGTAAGCAAGCCTGAGTAAAGTGTCTGTGGGACTACTACATCCAACTTGACTGCTGTTCTCTACACTGTTACACAGTTCTCCTAATAGGTTTTCATACCCTCCAACATTTCATTGAGAAAACCCGGTACAGGGGCGTGACCACGATCAAAAGGGGGCGTGGTTACATTTAAAGGGCGTGTCCACAGGGCTGTACATGGGGCCTGGAGGCAGCTGGCACTGGCTGGGCTCTGACTTCTGATCACCAGCGCTGGCGTGATTACATCAGCATCAGTGCTGAGTGCACTACAGACCACCAGCGAGGACGCAGCGGAGCCGCCTGTCACTCAGCAGCGCTGCGGGAGTCCTGTATCCCAGCAGCGCTGCTAAAGAATTCAGATGATTGTACCCCACCGGTACAAAACGGTACACCCATGTTGCCGGTACAAACCTTTAAAAATCGGTACTGTAGCGGCTATATCGGTATAGTTGGAGGGTATGGGTTATGGGCCCTGCAGTTTCTAATGTATAAGCTCTAGTTCCCCATACACCTACCAATACTCTGCTAATAGAAACAAGCTATTATTTAATAATAATCCAGACTCTAGCTTCACATGTTTATCTAGGGCAGCCCTGGCTAACCTGTGTCTCTTCAGCAGTTGTGAAACTACAAATCCCAGCATATCCTCCCATTAATCAGCTGGTAAAACATGCTGGGACTTGTAGTTTCACAACAGTTGGAAAGCCACAGGATGTCCAGGACTGCAATAGACAAACATATGAACCAAGAAGCCATAAGGGTTACCTGATGAAATCTATATGTTATTCTTTTCTTACTGTTTTGTTTAAATGTGCCCTGGAAGCACTTTCAGTGTAAGCTTGTTCATATGAAATATGGATTATAATAGCAGCGCAGGTCTCAGGAGGACATTATAAGACAGGGATAAGCGATGCAGAGACAGCACTCTCAAGTGTGATCTATCTGCACAATGATTGTTCTATTCACTTCAGAGAAAAAATGTAACTGGCTACAATAACAGGGATCTCAGTTACCAACGTTGGCAGCATGTAGTTTGTGGCAGTGCAGTTGTGACTGGAAGCAGCCAGTTTATGGAAACAGCCAGGCTGGTAGAGAGAGTGGCTGAGTCCTCAGTTACACCAGGCGTTTCCACATTGCTCTATTCCCAGGGGAAACCTCAACTGAAGACAATGTGATGGATTCCTGAATGCTGCATTAACTCCGTTAGTAACATCTGACTTGTAGATTACTTGCACAGTGTCTGTCCTAGCATCCTACTGAGAGAGCTTCAGAAATATCCGGAGTGTCCTAGATTTCCCAAGTTTCCACAACAGACATTTTTCAAGTGAGCCTGACACATCTCTGCACAAACACACTGCTCACTGATTGTGTCTGTGCTGCCAACCTCTCAAGGGCATATTTAATGCATTCAGGGCCTGAATCAGCAGCGTAAGCAATTGCAATTACGTACACAAATCGATCGATTGTTAAATACTGCGCATGTTATGGACCGCACTGCGCATGCGCTGCGATCACACTGCGATTACGGATGCACTGAGGAATCCATCGCAGAGTGAGTGACAGGCTGCGAGTGTTAGGGGGTGGTGACAGGGGAGTGGCTGGAAAACTGCAGGCGTGTCTGTCCGGTTGAACGCCGTTTCCTGGGCGTGCATCAATTAGCCACTGCGATTGCATACGCAGCATGAGAGTTCTCTGCGAGCGATGAGACTTGCAGTTTCTGCTGCTGGTCAGACCTGCTGTAATTGTGCGTGACGGGCCAATATGCTTCGATGGATGTGAGAAAGCAGCAGTGGGTGTCTCTATGCCGGATGAGCTATGGTGGCCATTAGCATACATTTGCAACGACGTTCCATATGAATTCACAGCTGCGTACGCAATATCGATCCTTACTGAATCAGGCCCTCAGTTACACTCCTGATTCAGAGATGTAAGCTATGCCGATGTGTACAGGTTTCAATTAAATATGTAATGCTGCGCTACTGAAACAAAATATACAAAAATATGGTAGCTCACTTTATAAAAGAAACAAAGTAATAGCTGGAAAAATGAGCGCTTGTAAATGATATAAAACTTAATTTATGTGTAGCGCGATTCCTGTAGGAAAGAAAAGGGGTTGTTAATGGGTAATAAGTGTTTATAAAGCTCTTTTGCACAGTTAAAAGTCTTTTAAATGCGTTTTGCTGTGGGTTCCAATATTGCCAGTAGCAAGGCTATTACCGGGTGGCTGCAGGTAGGTCTAGCTAGCTTGCCCTGTCTATGCCTACCTTCCGTTGCCGGTCTTCACCGCCGCTGGCTGGTTCCCTCCGTGCTTGTCTGCTTCTTCCAATGGTATACGCGATGCTCCAGTATGGAAAGAATGTTCTTTGTGGTGTCAGCACCCAACGCGTTTCAGGCACTTCTGCCCTTTATCAAGGATGACTTTAAATAAGATAAAATCTCTATTTATAGAGAAAAACTTTATTGAAAAAACGGAAGTCGAAATTTGCCTTCCAGGTAAAAAAAGCGGCTACCGTGTGTTTATACTATAATGATGCCGAAGATAAAATAAGAAAGAAAAAGATGGAATCGCGCTTCTATCTAAAATAGTGTTAGCTAAAAAATAGTATGATGTAAATTAATTTATAAATGTAGTTGTTATAGTATATAAACACTTTGATAATTCTGTGCAAAGGAAATTAAAAAGTATATAAAAAAGCAATAATTTCTATGTCAATATTCAGACCATTTGGTTGTAGGGTGTGCATAGCAAAAATCCTTTCTGTTTCCTTTTTTATTAATGATTGGGAATGATCTCCTCCTCTAATTTTTCTGAATTTTTTGAATTCCCATGAAATTCAATTCTGAAGGGTTTTTATTATGTTGTTCACAAAAGTGTTTTGAAACGTTATGAGATTGCAGTCCATTTTTGATCTGCAATTCTGGATTTTATTTTCCTCTTTGTCTATCCTATATATTGGTAACTACATCTGCATTCTAATAAGTATATTAGTCCCTCTGTGTCACGTTATTTTTTCTTTTATTTTAAATTCTCTCTTCGTTACATTACATGTTTACAGGTTATCAGTAATATGCGACATGTTACACAAATGCTTCTATTTGCAAAGCCGCAGGTGGGTGTTCCATTACATCTCCCGGCGGCTGCAGCATTTGCATATTTTCACATATCAAGGTGTGTACCATGACGCAGCAGCGGCGAAATTAGAGTATAGTACAGAATCAGGCCCTTAGTCACTTCACTGATGTCAGGAAACATGGGGACAAATCAGTACAGATTCTTTAGGGATCAGTATGTATTGGCTGCATGGCCAGCGGTTCAAATCCCAACAGCGCATGCCTGGCAGAGGTGAAGATCCCGACTTCTGCTAAAGGTAAGTAACCCTAATCTTTCCCCCCCTCTCTAACCCTAACCCTCCCTTAGGGGTGCCTAACCCTAACCTCCCCCCCCCCAGTGCCTAACCCTAATCCCCTCTCTAAGTGCCTAAACCTAACCCCCCACTTCCCCTCTGCCTAAACCTAAGTCTCTGGGGTGGTGCCTAACCCTAATTTCTCTAGCCTAAACCTAACCCTCCCGGGAGGGTGCCTACCCCTAAGTCCCCCCGGGGAGCCCTAAACCTAACCCTCCCCCCCCCCAAGCGGCTGTCCGCACCCGGCTTGCCTTCGATCGGGGCACCGGGCTCCCGGTGTAGGTAAAATGACAGGCGTCGGGATTTGCTCCATGAATTACACGAAGCAGAGAAGAGCCCTGATTTCAGCTAAACAGGGCTTTCTCTGCTTCATGAATAGACTCCTATGTTCCATGTACACACACATACACACTAGGGGTAATTTTTTGTCGTACCCAATTAACCTATCACTATATTTTTTGGACTGTGGGAGAAAACCGAAGTACCCAGTACATAACATGGGAAGAATATACAAACTCTACACAGTTAGGGCCGTGGTGGGAATCGAATGCAAACTTCACACAGGTCTGTGGTAGGAACCAAACCTGTGACCTCAGTGCAGTGAGGCAGCATATCTAACCATTACACCATCTGTGTAATGGTGTACAGAGCTCATGACCACCTGGTTCTCCCGAGCCTTGTACCGCTGCTGATCATCTGTACTAACTGATCAAAGTGACGGGCTCTGTATTAATCACTGCCAACACTGGTCCATAAACAGCAGTGATGGTTATAATAACTAGTTGGGTTAGGGGTTTAGGTTAAACATTTTCTCTGGGTAGAGAGAAAAAATGCAAGTGCACACTCTAACCATGCTAAACCTAATAATAATACTGCTATATTGCATCAAAGAGGTTCTTAGCATAATAATGGCCATAATTATGGGCCTGCCCACCGCATCCTGGTGACCTCTATCAGGTAGGTCCCTAACACTCCTATGGAACAAATACAGGGCACGGGACCCCCCAGGCCAACCCAGCAGAACCGCCCCATGGCATCACACGAGTGCGAGATTGCAAGTGATGGTTAAATAATTATAAAGAAACTCCTAAGTGTTAAGTCTTACATAAGTAAGAGGTTATAATTAAAAGTGTATGAGGCTTTTCTGCTGGGTTGGCCTGGGGGCTCCCGTGTTTAGCATGGTTAGAGTGTGCACTTGCATTTTTTCTCTTTTTCTGCCTGTAGCACTACTAGTCTCAGCAGGTAGCACCTCACATTGTGCTTAGGGTGTGCAATCTAGGGCCCCTCCCCCTATGCATTCACTCTAGGTAGATTTACTAGCAACCATAGTAACCCATAGCAACCAATCAGTTTATAGCATTAGTTTTCTAGAATGTATTACAGAATAAAAAAAATCCCCCCCCTTCTCTTTTTTTTACATAACCTGTGAGTTCTTTTCAAAAGGACGGGATGTATTGGGCAATAGAGGGGCAGATAATACTGGGAGGGAGGAAAGTTGTGCAGAAAACACTCTTTGTGCAGATATTAAAACGCTGTGGAAGAAATGAGTGAAACATCCGGTGCCGGATTAAGGGGCACATGGGCCTGGTGCTGTAAATGTTCAGTTGCCTATACTGAGAAGGGGAGGAGCTGTGACCCTGCATTGTGGGTGTAGCCTGTGCCATGTGGGTGTGTACATCCTCTACACCAAGGGTTCCCAACCACGGTCCTCAAGGCACACTAACAGTCCAGGTTTTACGGATAGCCACACTTGGGCAAGTGACTTAATTAGTACCTCAGTTATATTGATTTAACCATCTGTGCACAATCATGGATATCACTAAAACCAGGACTGTTAGTGTGCCTTGAGGTTGGGAATCACTGTTCTACACCATCAGCCCCAATGTTTCCCTAAATACACAAAAATTGCAATTTTGAAAAAAAAACAGTTGGTTATTATCATGCTGCCATGATGATGGGCCTATTTTTATGTGGAGGCCTGGAGCCCAGCTGCCCCATTGTTAATTCGGCCCTGCCAGGGGCGTCAGATCAATTTTATGTTGGGGGAGGGCAACATAAAATAGTTCCTCCTCCTGCCCCTCCTCCAACTTACTCTGTTGCGCTGGAGCACCATGGGCATGGAACCGCCGTGGACATGGAACCGCACTTTCGTCTTCACGTCCAGGTCCTCTGTAGCTGAAGAGGAAATGGGATTAACGCAGGGACTGGAGCGGCATCCGCGGACGGTCAAGAGCTGTGCTTTATGGCAATAGGCTGAACGGCCCTGCACCGCAAGGAGGGGGAGGTGTAATGTGCGGTCTTTTAACTGCCTATTGCTATGAAGCACAGCCCCTGACCGTCCACGGCCCGCCCCTTTGAATTGTTGGCAGGGGCGCCCTTCCCCCATTCCGAGAACTATGGGCCCTGCAATTCCTTATGGCAAAAAATGTATCAGATGTTTTCCATTATAAAAAAAAATCACAATTGAGTTTGCAAATCAAATTGCAAAGAATATAGTTTGTAGAATTGCTATTAACTGTAGATTATAATTTCATTTTTGGACAACAAATTTTATGCTGAAAATGGCAAATTACACACATTGACATTTAACACATATTGATTTATCCTGATCTTTCATTTTTCTCTTATTACAAATAATAAATGAATATTGAATTAATTTGTTGATAAAATAACTATTGACATAATTTCAGGAATATATTAACAGACTGAACTGCAGAAGCCTTGGGATACACTGTTCAAAGCACTCGATCAATGTAAATGCAGCATTAGTGTGATACAAAGCCTACTTGTATCCATTAATACAATTGTTCTTTTGTGTAATTGCTTTATAGTGAATACATTTAGATTGTTATAAAAAATAAGACCTATAGAGATAAATTACAGTGGATAACAATCTAAATGTTTTCAATATAAAGCAATCACTCAAAAGAACAATTGTATTAATGGGTGTATCAATGTCTTTGTTCTTTTGCGCCCTTATCTGATTTACCCTCTTAGTTTATCTTTGATTATAAAGTTTATAATGCTGATGCTTTTCTCATCCTGCACTAAATCAATAAATGCCAGCACACTATGGGCCTAATTCAGACCGCTGAGCGCTCGCAAGCGTGTCGATGTTAGGCCAGTGCGCATGCGCACGACAGAGGCGGCTCTGTCATGCACATGCGCGAGACCCGGATAGCGACGGGCAAGCCGTCGCTATGGGTCTTGCTACAAAGGGGGCGTGCTGTCGATGGTGAGTGACAGCACGCCCCCTTTGGTGGGCGTGCCGGGGGCGTGGCTGGCCAGATGGAGGCGTTCCCATGGGAACGCCTACCATCTGGGGCCGGCCCCACTGACATCACAAGTGATGTCAGTGGGAGTGCTTTCGGCTCTGATAGAGCCGAAAGCACTCCAGGGCTTGCGGCCACGAGACCCTAGCACAAGGGTTTCGTCGCAAGCCCGATCGCGACCATCTTTTTGGTTGCTCGCTATAGCTGTGGGTGGTCACCCAAAGTTATGCGAGCGGCCAGGAGACCGCTCCAAAATTCAGAGGGACGGCCCTGATTCAGAGCGAGCGCTCTGTCAGAGCGTTCGGCTCTGAATCAGGGCCTCTGTACAGAGAGCAAAAGTATACAGTGCCACCTGCAGGCAAGAAGGTAAAGCACCATGTACATGGGCATCTGCAAACTGGTTCCATATCTATTATTATTATTATTATTATTATTATCATCATCGTTTATTTATATGGCACCACAAGTTTTCCACAGCGCCTTACAAAGTACATAACCAAAAAAGTAACTTACAGTACAATACAATACAATACAATACAATGCAGGACAAGGACATGGATAATATACATTGATACATTGGTGGCCATAACATCCAAATAAGCAACAGAGCATAAGCAACCAAGTGTTAGGTGTCCTAGTGGTGAGTAAGAAGTAGATGAAAATAAAGTAAGGAGAAGCACAAGAGGGTAGAGGGCCCTGCTCACAAGAGCTTACATTCTCAAGGGGAGGGGCAAACAGACGGGCATGATACAGATGGGGAAGACAGGGAGGAGGGAGCATGTAGCAGCTATTTAAGATGAGAGCTGGAAGGCTTTGATGAAGTAGTGGGTCTTGAGAGCACGTTTGAAGGATTGTAGAGAGGTGGAGAGTCTGATGGGGAGAGAGTTCCAAAGGCTGGGAGCAGCACAGGCAAAATCTTGGAGGTGGGAGTTGGAAGAAGTAATCACTTGGCATGAGAGGCAGCGTGCATTTGTTGAACGAAGAGGGCAGACAGGAGAGTGAAGGGAGATGAGGTCAGAGATGTAAATGGGAGAGGAGTGTGTGAGGGCTTTGTAAGCGAGTGTGAGAACCTTGAATTGGGTTCTGAAAGGGAAGGGGAGCCAGTGGAGGGCTTGTAAGAGAAGGGAGGCAGATGTACAGCATTTGGAGAGATAGAGGAGTAAAGCGGCAGCATTGATGACAGACTGGAGAGGAGAGAGATGGGAATTGCGGAGGCCAGATAGGAGGAGGTTACAGTAATCCAATCTGGAGATGACCAGTGAGTGTATGAGGGTCTTAGTAGCATCCTGGGTGAGAAAGGGTCTGATCCTAGAAATATTTTTGAGATGGAAACGACAGGACTGTGACAGGTTCTGGATATGTGGTTTGAAGGAGATGGAGGAGTCCAGGATAACTCCAAGACAGCACACTTTGGGGCTAGAGGAGATAGTTGTGCCATCAATTGATAAAGAAATGGTGGGAAGTGCGGTTATGTGGGAGGGTGGGAAGATGATCATCTCTGTCTTAGACATATTAAGTTTAAGAAATCACTGGGACATCCAGGAAGATGTAGCAGAGAGACAGTGGGAGATACGAGTGAGGAGAGAGGGAGAGAGGTCAGGGGAGGAAAGGTAGATCTGAGTGTCATCAACATAGAGATGATAATGGAGGTCAAAAGAGCTGATGAGTTCACCTAGAGAGGACGAATAGAGGGAGAAAAGGAGTGGTCCAAGAACAGAACCTTGGGTAAAACCTACTGTGAGAGGATGTGGGGGGGGAGATAAATCATGAGAGGAGACAGAGAAGGATCAGTCAGACAGGTAGGAGGTAAGCCAGGAGAGGGCAATTTCATGTAGACCAAGGGAGTGAAGGATTTGCAGCAGGAGAGGGTGGTCTACAGTGTCAAAAGCAGCAGAAAGGTCAAGGAGAATGAGCAGAGAGTAGTGGCCTTTGAATTTGGCAGCAAAGAGGTCGTTTCTGACTTTAGTGAGGGCAGTTTCAGTGGAGTGGAGAGAGCGGAAGTGAGACTGAAAAGGGTCACGGAGGGAGTGGGAGGAAATAAGGTGGTAAGGCGGTTGTAGACAATACGTTCAAGGAGTTTGGATGCAAAAGGGAGGAGAGAGATGGGTCGGTAGTTGGCGAGAGTGTTAGGATCAAGGGTAGGTTTTTTAAGAATGGGGGAGACAAGGGCATGTTTGAATGCAGAAGGGACAGTGTCAGATTAGAGGGATTGATTGGGGAGGTGGGCAAGTTGGGAACAAGCACAAGGAGAGAGGTAGCAGATGAAATGTGAAGGTATAGGGTCAAGGGGGGAGGTGGAAGGGGGGGGAGGAATGGATAAGGGCCATGACTTCCTCTCCAGATACAGGGGAGAGGGATGTCAGATGTCAGATGCTGGGGGACTGGTGGGATAAAATATCCTGACGTATGGAGTCAATTTTAGAGGTAAAGTAGGTAGCACATTCAAGGGCAGAGAGTGAGAAGGGGAGGTGAGGAGGGGGTGGGCAGAGGAGGCAGTTGAAGGTTGTGAAGAGACGCTGGGAGGAGATGAGGTTCTTGAAATATGACTGTTGAGAGAAAGGGCAGCACTGTAGGATGAGAGCATACATTTAAAATGGAGAAAATCTGCCTTAGAGCGTGACCTTTCCACTATCGCTCAGCGGTTTGTGAACACCTTTACAGGTATCTGATGCATTTGGAATGCCAAGGTTGAGGTGTGGATCTGCAAGGGTGAGTAGTGATATATATATATATATATATAAACAATATATATATATATATATATATAAAAGGAATTCCTAATGATCTATACACCCTAAATGTCGCTATTTAGCGTTATAAGTCGTACAAGAAATAATTGCTTTCCAGGCTTTGATTGTGGTTCCAAAGCACAAAAATATATTATTCAACAAAAAGCATATAGTTACACACTGTGAACCAAATACAATTGGCGCAAACAAATTATACAATCGCTAGGTTCAGTCGAATACATACGCATGCGCTCTGGATCCAGATTTCCAGCATCAAAGGTGAAGCCTCCGTCAATAGCATGAAAATGATGACTAACTATCAGATTCAGAGTGCTTATATATGTACCCTTACAGAGATAGGCAATACAATAGAACAAGTTGGCATAATCCCATTGGTTCTTCTTTCCTGGTTCTTCTGTTACGATACAGTTCATAGGTCAGTTTGCATTGTAATAGTTCAGTCTCCAACAGCCCTTTGTGTCCGTTTTCCCGCCGAGGAACAAGTCTAAAATGGCTACATTACATTACATTTACAGAGTACATTTCAATGCCTATCTCTCTATGATCTATAATTCCCAGACGCATGTTGTGATTTCCTTGCCGATGGTACCGGAAATCTGCAAATAAACAGTTTGCTGTATGTATGTTGCCCTATACATTTAGGGCATTTCTATGTTATAATTACATTTCCTTATATTTTCACTGTTGTATGTACTAAAGTTATTTATATATGTATATATATTATACTGATTTGCACTTTTTGCACGGTCTGCACTCTATCATTGCAATTTGCACACATACCCAGGTTTCAGAAGTGTGCATATAAATTCATATATATTTTAGGTCTAATTTATTATCTGCACCATTGCAACATTGCACTTATTTACACATTGAGCGCTTTACATCAGTTTTGTTATATATATATATATATATATATATATATATATTGGTGGGCTTTCCACAGTCTGACGCTTCCTTTAGGTGTAGGTGTCACAGACATTTCATCCTTGTCCTTGATCCAGGTAATCTCGTGTTTATTATACTCTATAAGAAAACAAGTTGGTTTTCACTTCCTGATTTCTCGTTTCATACTTCATCCCGTCACCATAATACAATAGCCGTGTACACTGAAAGCAACTTGTGCAGATTTTTCTACACTTTACGAGTTGACATTCTCGAAGCAGCTGGGAACATTATACAATCAGCTCGAGCATTTTACAAAGGAGCCAACGGCAGTAAAAATGAAAAAACAAGAGGGAGGAGCAACATGAGAGATGAGTGCAGTGATTTCTGATATTCATTAGTGTTTACTCTGAAGACAGAGCCAGAAAGCTGTTGAACAGACCAACTACACAATGTAATATGTCCTAAATTAGTCATAAGGAGTATCACCAGTATGTTAATTGTTAAACTGGTTTCCCTCTCCAGCACAATCCTGCCCCTACACCAGAATTTTTCATCTCCATTCCATACCCCCAACAACTCATGTTTTCAGGATATCTTTATTCATGCACAGCTGAATTCATCTACTGTATATTGCTTGGTCAGTACTTATCCCACCTGTTTCTCCAGACAGAAATCCTAAAAACATGAACTGCTGGGGGTACTTGTAAACTGGCTTTGAAAACACCTGCCCTACAGAAATCTTATCATCCCCAACTACATTATAATAAATTATCCTTATTTGCTTTCAAACACCACATGTGTATTTCATTTGTGCCCATATTTCTCACCTCCAGTCCAGACCAGACCCCCAACAGGTCATGTTTTGTGGCTTTAATTAATCATGCACAAGTGAGTTCATCCCACCTGTTTCAAGATAGAAATCCAGAAAACATGACATGTTGCGGGTACTTGAAGACTGGAGTTGAGGACTACTGTGATAGCCCATTGTAGTACCCGATGTGATACATAGCCAAACCTTTCAGATCATTGTAGTCATTAATAGTGTGCTAACGGATATTCCAGGGTAAGTGTAATATAGATCGTATACTAACTAAGGCTCACTGATGAAGCCCCAAGAATTCTGGCTTGCAGCGTAAGTGATGTTTTGTGACATAATGTACCTGAAGTAAATCACATGAAGTATATCTGCAAGATGATGTATTGGGGGTGTGGAACAGTTTGCCTCTTCTAAAATGTGAAATATAAATTGACATTTGAGAGTTTTTTAAGAATATGGGTTAAACGGAACCGGTATGATTTATGGTTGGAATCCCGACACCAGCATCCTGGCAGCAGTGGAAATCCCGATCGTCCTCAGGTAAGTATTAGCTATCCTAATTCTACCCCCTAACCCTAACCCTCCCTTGGGGGTGCCTAACCCTAACCTCCCCCCCAGTACCTAACCCTAATCCCCCCTCTAAGTGACTAACCTAACCCGCCCTTCCCTCTGCCTAAACCTAAGTTCCCCCGGGGAGGTGCCTAACCCTAACCTCCCCCCAAGGGTGCCTTACCCTAACCCCCCCCTTCCCCTAGCCTAACCCTAACCTCCTGGGGGGTGCCTACCCCTAAGTCTCCCCAGGAGCCCTAAACCTAACCCTCCCCCCCCGCGCTTGGCGCCCGGCGTCCCTTCGTTCGGGATGCTGGGCGTCGGTCTCCTGGCATATGTCTAATGACAGGCGACGGCATATCGACGGCTGTCTTTAGACCCTTGCCAGGTCGGGAAGCCGACTGTCGGGATTAAGTCCGCCGGCTTCCCGACTGCATACCGGTTAAACGCCACTCATGCCCCTCATGTTCTACCTAAATGTAAAATTAGATTTCTAGCTACAGTACAAGAGAGGACGCCTGATTTAGTGGGCTGCTGCATCTATGTGGTGGGATACATGAGCCTCCCTAGAATGAGATGCTTTCTACACCAGCCAGATGCACTTTATATAGGAAACTACATTTTCTGGAGAAACGGAATAAAAACAAATTCAAAAACATTTAAAATGTACTATAGTGGCACATGTTATTAAGATGGTCACCACTTAGCCCCCCCATACTCATGACGTATCTAAGGTTGAGGCTCGATCTGGCAGTGATCTAGGAGAGGAAAGTCATTGAAATTGCTCTTATAGTGCTAGTTTTGTGTACTTGGTAGTCATGTCTTAACTCTTTTTGACCCAGAATCCTGCAAAAAGTTTCAAGTAATGTTTTTAGATAAGGTGCATTTATGGTACGTAAAAGGAAATGTGCTGCGTTCCTGAATATTTAAATTGTTTAGTAGATGAACCTTAACATGTTTACATCATTTATATACAGTATTTATATTATATAACAAAGCTTTCTTCTTGCTTCAAGATTCATCATTCCAGTTGCAACGTTCTACTAATGCGAATGCTGGTTTAACACTCCTAAAGATTTACATTATTATAGGTTTTTGTGGCTGTTTATTTTAAACCATATATCAATGTTTCCGAGAGTATCTGTGCACACTAAAATAAATGTTGCTATAAATCTTCCTGATACCAGAAAATCCCAAAGTGCTAGGTTATTTCTTTCCGAAAATTTGTTTTTTGAAACCCAGTGCCAATTGTGTTACACCATACTGTAGCCAGAATGAAGGGCAGATTATGTAACACTTCTGCTACTTATAGCTCTTTTCTCTGGAACAATATAATTACTATGGTCTGCTCGTGACTAACATCTAGGCAAGAAAGTCCAGTAGAGTTCCTGTTCCCTCATGGTTCAGAGCCAGTTGAGTGTCTAATCTTGCTATTATTTTGCATCCAGAATTGAAATCGTCTTTAAAAAAACCAGATCGCATATCACCCCAAACCTAATATTCTATTCATTATATTCCTGTAATTTCATCTCTTGCTAAATCATTATAGCCAGATTTCCTGTAAATGCAGACAGGCTCACTGAAACAACGCGGACAGTAAGGGAGAGTTTTATGTCGCCTCCTTGCGATGCGTGTTATGCAAATAAAGTAGTTCCTAAAAAAAACATTATAATAATAAGAAGCAGGTTCTTCTGAAATGTAAAATAAAAATCCCCAAAATATGAAAAACAGTTTGTTTACTTTGCATTATTGGTCTAGTAGATATTTCTATATCCAGTATTCTCTAATTTTACGTTACAATAGGATGAGTGGTCTGTCAGCAAGTAAACACATAGATTGGGAGATAATAAATTAAGAAACATAATTTCAGAAACATCCGGCTCCTGTCGGTGTACGGCACCAAATGTGCGGATGTACGGTGTACGGATGTGAGTGTGCTATGCTTCCAAACCAAAGTAATAATCCCATTCATATTTTATCTATAGGATATGAAGGCATATTCTTTATTAAACAAATTATTTTTACCTTGACAGAAAAGTACCAAACAGACTTCATGAAAGAATAATGCGCCCGGGTCCCTCAGGTTTTGTATATAAGCGTAATTCTTGCCAACCATATTACTGGTGAGAGGTACAGTACAAAGTATGGTAGTTGTTTGTTTTATCTGTAATGTAGTGATAATATCTGATTCAGAGACGGAAGTTAATGCGATCGCAGCTGCGATTTCGTGCGCAACAAAGCATCAAAATTATGCTAATGTTAGCAAAGACCACCC
The DNA here is from genome assembly GCA_031769625.1 of Taudactylus pleione. Lineage (NCBI taxonomy): Eukaryota > Metazoa > Chordata > Amphibia > Anura > Myobatrachidae > Taudactylus > Taudactylus pleione. The sequence goes on along the minus strand of JAUIMM010000224.1, from coordinate 171,322 downwards.
GAGCATAAAGACGCCCACTGTTGCCTTCTTACCTGCGTGCGCCGACGCATACTTGCGTAAATATTGGTAACATCGACACCCATCTACCCTTGTGGCAGGTCTGACTTGCTGCAGTCTTGGGAGGTCTTCTGACACGCAGAGCTGCGTATGCACTCACAGTATCTAATTTATGCACCCCCATGTAACGGCTTTTAAATGGGCAGGCACGCTTGCGTTTTTCAGACCACCCCCCATTACCACCCCAAATGCTGTCACTCACTCTGCGATGGAATCCTATGTGCATACGTTATCGCAGTGCAATCGCTGTGCACATGTAGTGTGGCTTATACGCATGCGTGATGGCAATTGCCCGATTGGGTGCGTATTCGCCTTTGCGTCCATCTCTGAATCAGGCCCCTAGTTACTTTAGTTTCTAAATGCATACTATGGGCTCTATTTATTAACATTATTTTTACTAAAATACAGTGAAAAAGGGTGTTTTCACACCCTTTTCACATTATTTTAGTATCACCTATAGTTATTACAGGGCAATTGGAGTAGAATTTGTAAAATTCTACTCCAACCCCTAAGTATCACTTATTTTTAGTAAAGCAGATCGCATTTCCCATAACTGTAATGGGAAATGTGATCCGACCATAGTTAATAAAAATAAATGTGAAAAAAATATCGGGCGGGGCTTAGCGCCGGTGGGGGGGTAGCAGCGGCAGTCGGTCGGCGCATGCGCGGGCACTTAATCACGGTATTTTTGGCGAAAATACCGTGATAAGGCTCTGGAGGGGATTCGCAGGGACAGAGCTTTATCGCAAGCTCTGTCCCTGCAAGGGATTTGTAGTAAATCCCTGTGATATTGCCTGAATTCGCAATGGTAATTCAGTCGGTAATATCACACTACAATCTGCATTACAAATGCGGATTGTAGTAAATAGAGCCCACAGAGTGATTGGATACAGGAACACAAATCCAACATTTTTCTAGAAATAATTTCTAATCTCTCTACCAATACGCCCTAAGAAGGTAGACTCCTGAGCAGAAGCCAAACCCCAAGTACTGGCAGGAGTTTGAATGATTACAGTCCTCCAAAAGGTGCTTTGTCTGGCTGAAACATTGTGGTCTTTTCGGATATGATGCGAGGACCTTGGTGTTGCCCCTTCAGCAATGCTGTGTATTCAGACGCATTTAGGGCCTTATTCAGCAGTTCGGGAATCTGCACAGGCGCATGACCCGTTCTGTGCATGTGCAGTATGGGTATGCAATCTCGCTTGCAGACTGGCAGCAGACTGGCAATGACTGACAGTCTGCTGCCGTTTGTGGGCGAGGAGGGAACGGCGATGGCCTCCGTTTCCTGAAACAGAGGCGTGTCGCCGGCATTGAGGGGGAGGGAAGAGGCCAGGATTTCTGTTGGCTGACGGAGATTTCCTGGCTGCTTCCTCTCATCTGCAGCAGCCGGCTGCGTGACCCATGGGTCACCTTAGCCGGCCATTGGTCCCCAGAGTATCCGATGCTGCGTTGGACAATGCAGCTCGTATACGTAATGCAGCAGGAGGCGTGATACCTACTGTGGCATTACCATATCTGCACAGACGGAATTGCAAAGCTGCTTGCGAGCAGCTTTGCAATTCCATCTGAAGCTGAATCAGGCCCTTGGAACGGTCCAGTCCACCTCAACTCTAGAGATTTTCTTTTGACTTCATTGTACACCCATTTTCCAGAATCTATGGAATGATTCCATGTTTTGTTTTTTTATATGTATTTACTATTTAGTACCATATTTATGCGTAAATTCGTAACTTGAAAATTAATATTTTCACGTGATTTTACTATTTGTCTCTTGCCAGGAGATGGGCTCAGATAAGATCCCATCCTGGCAAAGAGCTGGAAGCAGTGTGATAGCGTAAAACACATACTGCGCATGTGCTGCCAATCCAGTGTCCAGAAGGCTCCTGATTACTACGATTCTGGCAGTCAGTTTATGTGGGGGGGCTTATCTGTGCTCTGATTGGCTGAGTGACTATGTGATGTGTCGCTAAGCCAACTGGAGCGCATCAGACAGTACTGAGGAATTCCTGCACTCTTCAGGAAACTCCACTGTGTTATAGGGCACTGGACAGCACAATAGCTGTATTTACACGGGGACAGCTTGTCTGGGCCAAAGCAATCCCATAGGAACCAGGCACCAGCTTGTCCCTGCACTGGTACCGCCCCTGATGATAGTGGGTGGAGCTAAGAAGCAGGAGGCTCACCGGGTATTTACTTGTCCCTCCATCCAGGCCATCCCAGCTCAGATCCACCGGAATTACCTTCCTTGTGGTACTTTCTTTAGTTCAGAAACATAGCATTATCAAGATGTCTGTCCCGGGTTTTGAACCAAGGCTCTATTTCTATGAGGGCCCGCACTGAGAAGATGGAAGCTGGAGCAGAAGATAATGGAAGCATGTGTTTTGGATCAGGTGGGGGGTCCTGAAAACCTGAGCGTGCAGGTCTCCTGGTTTTAAAAGCTGCACCAGCCCAGACCCCAAGTAGTTGTTTTAAAAGTATATTGTTGGTGGTTCCCCTGAATCCACCACTGCTCCATGGCCTTAGTGTGATAGAGGGACCACCACCAGACAGGAGTAATGCTGCCCATCCACTACAAGATGCAGGGACGACGGCACGATTACGACATCATAATCGTGCCGTCGTCCCCCTAGGGGTGAAGTGCATACACTGAATGTTCAGAAGTTCAGTATATACAGATCAATCATCCCCAAACATGGCAACCTGATGGCGGTCGTCAGGTTGACCGTCATGTTCGGGCGATGATATATATTTAAAACGTCCAGCGGGCGCACGCATCGCTGGTCGTTTTTAACATTTTACTGCCCGATTTGCGGGCGATTACCAAGCGATTGAGTGATAACGACAGTCGTTATCGCTCAATCACTAGGTTTAATCGCCTAGTGGTTGGGCAGCATTAGGCCATGCTTTGTAGCTGCACGACTCTTAAGTAAAATGAAATAAGAGTAAGAATTCTGTGTTCAGGGCAGTGGTTTAAAATTAAATCTGGATGGTCGGAGCTCCTCAGCAGCACACAGGCCACCCCCCGCTCTGCGCTCACCGTGTTCTGCCATGTAAGCGCAATGCAATACAGAATTCATGTAAGGCGGAGCATTTGCTCTCCCCCTAATGATGTCACTGTGACTCTTGTCGCATATTAATGTTCACTCTTGTAGATCTAATATTCTGGCATTAGCTGAAGACTATAGTTCTCATCCTCTGACATTCTTCTGGTACTTATTCTTTGATATGGGGCGGGATGCACTAAACGGAAAATATGGTAAAACCCCTGTTTACCGCATTTTCCGTATGCATAAATCAGCTGGCCGCCGGGCTCCGATGCGGAGGGTAACACCAGCTATTGCTGGCGTTACCCTATAGAAGCCTATGGACTTCTACCGCATCGCGCTGCTATGAGGGATCCAATCGGATCCCTCCCAGCATGCCCCGCGGCCGCCGCGTCACTCTGCGCATGCGCAGATGGACTCCCGGGTCATAAACCCGGAAGTCCACCGGGATCAAAAAGGACAGCTCTTATCAGAAGACCCACCCATGGTCTGACTACTCCCCTGGAACTGACTTGGCTGACTTTTCCTCTGGTTCATATCCTCTGACTTTGGCTCCTATGGCTCTGTCTCTTGCTATGTTCTTGGTTCTTTGTTCTAATAAATAAACCGACCATTGGATTCCACTTGTCTATATTAACAGATTGTTACTAGTCAGTTAAAGGCCGTAAGGTGCGTATCCACTAATAGACATAGAAACAAGAGCACGATTACGACATTGTAATCGTGCTATTGTTTCTATGTCTGTGATGTGCCTACACTGAACGTTCAGTTGTTCAATGTAGGCACATCCATCATCCCTGTACATGCTGAACCTGACATGTTCGTCAGGTTGACCAGCATGTACGGGCGATGATAGATGTCAAAAAACGACCAGCGGGCACGCACATCGCTTGTCGTTTTTGACATTTACCTGGCCGATTTGTGAACAATTTGCGGGCGATTAACAAGCAATTGAACGATAACGATGTCATTATCGTTCAATCAGCCTGTTTAATTGCCTAATGCAGTGGTTCCCAAACTTTTTTGAATCACGGCGCCCTGGTGCATCAGCAATGTTTTCACAGCACCCCTAAGCCAAAAGTTTGTTATTGAGAAATTCTGAAAAAAATTTAATGAAGTAGTACAGTGAAGTAAATTGTGCTGACCTGTCATCCATAGTTTTGGTTATATAGTGGTGGACAGGTTTGTGCTTCTGTTTGTGCACATATTATTAACATTACATTGACAATGAAGAATTTGATTTGGTGCTGGACAACCAACCTTAGGCACCCCTGCAAGTGTCCCAAGGCACCCCAGGGTGCCGCGGCGCACAGTTTGGGAACCACTGGCCTAATGGATACGTACCTTTACAGGCAAATACAGAAGTTTGAGATGAAAACCAGGAAAGAGGGCAAATCTTCTAATTTAGGGACAATTTTGTCAAATTAAATTTGCCGGACAGTGCCTTTACAGGCCTCAATGCTGCCCTGTGCCGGCCAGCCGCCTAAACCTGTGACATCATGCCGTCACATCCAGGGGGCAGGGGGTTTTCAAGTGATATCAGTAAATTTTAAATATTCCCTGGGAGTATTTAGGGGGGTCCGCAGCATACATCAGAGATGCTAATTGTGAGCTTTACCAAGCTCCAGAAATCAAAATAGATTGGCGCCGGTAGCTAACGTCATCCTTAGATGCTAGTAGCCAATAGGCTACTTGCTGCACAACTTACCAGTAACGTGGCCAGCCCACAAACCAAGATGTAAAATTATTGCATCACTTTAATTTTACACATCACAGGGGCGGGCTCCTATCGGAACCCCAGTCCCTGCATTTGTTTTTTAATGCATTCGGGTGATACTTAATTACTTATTGCCATGATAACTGACAATAAGAAATTATAATTATAATTATCGGGTCTAAAACCTGATAATTAATAGATATGCCTCTAAGTCTCTTTAAGTTGCAGATCAGCTCAGATATACTGTATTTATGAAGGTGCTGCAAAGACTATGGGCCTGATTCAGCGAGGATCGTAATTGCAAAGCTGCAAAACTGCCCGCAGGCTATAGATATATGATGTATGCACGCAGGCTATAGATATATGATGTATGCACACAGGCTATATATATATGATGTATGTATGCAGGCTATAGACATATGATGTATGCACGCAGGCTATAGATATATGATGTATGCACGCAGGCTATAGATATATGATGTATGCACGCAGGCTATAGATATATGATGTATGCACGCAGGCTATATATATATGATGTATGTATGCAGGTTATAGATATATGATGTATGCACGCAGGCAGCTTTGCAATTGCGATCCTTGCAGATATGGTAATGCTCAGGAGGCATCACGCCCCCTGTAAATTACTTATCTGAGCTGCGTTGTTCAATGCAGCATCGGTTAATCTGCGCACCATCGGCTGGCTGCAGTGGCCCATAGGGTCCTGCAGCCTGCCGTCGTAGTTTACAGGAAGAGGCCAGGAAATCTCCGTCACCTGACGGAGATACTGGCCTCTTCCCTCCCCCCAACGGCGGTGACACGCCTCCGTTTCGGGTAACGTAGGCTGTTGCTGCCCCCCCCGCCCCCAAATGGCAGCAGACTGTCAATCACTGACAGTCTGCTGCCAGTTTGCAAGCAGACTCACAAACCCATTCTGCACATGCGCAGAATGAGTCTGGCGCCTGCGCAGATTCCCAAACATTGGGAATCCGCGTTCAGCAGAGCACTAGTGTGCACTGCTGAATCACGCCCTCAGTTCCTGAACCTCTCATTGATTATGACGTATTGTCCTGGGCCAAAATGTATTTTCCATATGATAAGTTTTATTTTAAAGGCCCTTTTAAGTGCCTTTTTTTCTACATACTACATATATATGTGTATATACAATATATGTTTTTCTATAGCTCCTCCCACAGTTCCCAAACCTATTTTTCCAGAAAAATAGCCCTGACAATAGCCATTGTGGCGGTACATGTACAAACCTTCTTAAATAGGCTTTCTTGAAGCTTTTGAGAAATAATAGTTTTTCCAGCGGGGTCTACCCATTTTCGCTACAGGAAGGGGTTATCACCTCTTAATAAATAGATCCGAAAGTATTACATTTAGTAAAAGCAAGAAGAGTATATAGACTTCTATAAACGTAGAAACCGGTATATTATTTATCAATTCTGTTCTGTTAACATCATTGCAGAAGTCCTGTTAATATTAGTGATCACCAACATGTTAACAGGACAAACCTATATTGTTATAGAGACGCCGTAGACTTCCTCTTCTCCCTTGGGGGGGGGCAAAACAATGACTTCTCACTGCAGTCACCATCACCTCTTAATAAACTAAACACACTGTAGTGTATTCCTAGAACCTCAATGCTTGAAATGTACTAAAGGAACCCTGGGGGGGATGCAAACAAAAAAAACATGCATACCCGGCCCCTTATTTGTTAAAAACACCTTTGCTGTTTTGCAAAGACGTAAATCTAAACTCACTTGCTAAAAGCCATCCATCATTATACATCAACATAGTGTCTACTTCTACAAGATCTGCCAGTGTGTAACTACATAGAAAATAATACAGTGTATAACAGGGCAAATGCAGAGGCATGAAGGGAGGCGCTACTCTCATATAAAGAAAAATAACAAATCTATATTAGAAATTACAGTATGTCAAACATAATAATAATAATAATAACAATAATAATAATAATAATAATTAATAAATCGCTTTAGGCACCTACTTTTCATAGGGATAAGAGCTCTAGATCCATCAAAAATTGCAAGGGATGGGGCCTCTCCTTATTTAACAAGCTCCGAAGCTCTATCCCCGAAGAAAAATAAACTATTGCCACAGCCTCCCCATGTAAATCAAGAGGAAGTCTATTTAAGGGCAGTTTTGGTGCCAGTTCTGATGGCTGTCCTTCTATCGCTATTACCATATCAGGATGGCAGCAGAGGCTATTAAAAAGAGCATTTTTGTCCACGAAGGGTCTGATTCAGCACATAAATGCATCATGAAGATTCCCGATGTTCATGTGCAGTATGGCTCTGCGGTCTCGCAGGCAATTCGGCAGCAGACTGTCAGTGATTGATAGTCTGCTTCCAATTCTGGGTGGGGATAGCGATGCCGTTGGCTAGGAGTGACCAGGCCAGGATCTCCATTGACTGACGGAGATTTCCTGACCTGTTTTGTGCCTCTGTGGTGCCTGGCTTGCGTGACCCCTGGGTAACTTAGCTTGCTGATGGGGTCACAGATGATCTGATGTGGCATTCTAGATCAGTAATGCATGCAGGTGGCATGACGCACTCCTGCTGCATTACCAAATTAGTGCTAGCATAGATGGTACCAAGTTAGCGGCTGCGATAGCAAATACGTCCTCTGCTGAATCATTGCTTGTTTTCTCTATTTTTTTATATATATTATCATTATTATTATTTTTTTTATTTATTATAAATTTTTATGTTTTTATACAAATGGTCACAACTAGGACTCACCTAAGTCTGTGTGATATGTGATTGCGCTAGGGTTACTCAAAACCAAAAACCTGGCCCCAGAGCGGTTTAAGAGAGGAGGGTGCCCATGTGCAGCCTCTGTGTGCGCCCCACTTTCCCCCTGGTGAAGTTGCAGAGTAGATTCCGCCACTGTGCCAGAATCTACTGCGCATGTGCAGGTCTCCAGGAACATGGAACCAGCGCCATTTTCCCAGTGGCTACTCTATTGCACATATGCAAATCTTCAGGAAAATGGTGGCCTCGCCATTTTCCTTGTGATTTCTGCAGTGCCGTCTCTGGACTCCGGAGAGATAATTATAATATAAGTATAATGTATGGGTACTCGCGGTTTTTGTTGTCGGCCCTCCTGGACTCAGGGATCTGTGTGCACTGAACCTATTATAGATACGCCCATGATCTGGCCTGTCTATTGAAATGCCCCTTTTGTATCCCAATCTTAGACTTACAATCTCTATTCTACCACAACTAACACATGTTTACCCAAAGTCTGGCTGAACGGTCTTCAGTTCGCCCACATTTATCTAAATTCACTACTGTTATCCTAATAATATCTGGCTTAAAATACAGTGTTACAAAATAAATAAGTGTTTTAGGTTCATGAATAAGTTTAAAAACACAACAATAAAATGTCTTAAAGGCTATTTAATATGACATAAAGTAGTCACAATGCTTCAGATAATAATATAACAAAATAGACATAACGTAATATATTCTAAACATTTTTAATAAAACTTAGGGGCATAAAACAGAATATTAACTTCAGTTGGGGTTAGCACTGCACCTCTCCTCTTTTCCTGGATCACCCATCCCCATCCATTTTACCTACTCTGACATCCTTCTCCCCTGTATCTGGAGAGGAGGTCATGGCTCTCACCCATCCTCCCCCCCTTCCACCTCCCCCTTGACCCTATCCCTTCATGTCTCCTCTGCTACCTCTCTGCTTGTACCTGTTCCCATCTTGCCCACCTCCTCAATATCACCCTCTCATCAGGCACTGTCCCTTCTGCATTCAAACATGCCCTTCTCTCCCATTCTTAAAAAACCTACCCCTGATCCTAACTCTCTCTGCAACTACCGACCCATCTCTCTCCTCCATTTTGCCCCCAAACTCCTTGAGCGGATTGTTTACAATCGCCTTACCACCTTTCTTTGCTCCCACTCCCTGCTTAACCCATTTCAGTCTGACTTCCATCCTCTCCATTCCACTGAAACTGCCCTGATGAAAGTCACCAATGATCTCCTTGCTTCTTATCTGTTTCCTCTTATGTCTCTACTTCCTTCCCACTTCCACTAACAGTTGGTGTCTCCAAGGCTCTGTTCCTGGACCACTCCTATTCTCCCACCATACGTCCTCTTTATGGGAGCTCATCAGCTCTTTTGTCCGCCAATATCATCTCTATGCTGATGATACTCAGATCTACCTTTCCTCCCCTCACCTCTCCTCCTCTCTCCTCACTCGTATCTCCAACTGTCTCTCTGCTATCACTTCCTGGATGTCCCAGTGATTTCTTAAACTTAATATGTCTAAGACTGAGCTGATCGTCTTCCCACCCTCCCATATAACCTCACTTCCCACAATTTCTATATCAATTGATGGCACAATTATCTTCTTTAGCCCCAAAGTGCTCTGTCTTGGAGTTATCCTTGACTCCTCCCTCTCCTACAAACCACATATCCAGAACCTCTCGCAGTCCTGTAGTTTCCATCTGAAAAATATTTCCAGGATCAGACCCTTTCTCACCCAGGATGCTACTAAGACCCTAATACACTCACTGGTCATCTCCAGATTGGACTACTGTAACCTACTCCTATCTGGCCACCCCAACGCCCATCTCCCTCCTCCCCAAACTGTCCTCAATGCGGATGCTTGACTTCTTTCCAAACGCTCTACATCTGCCTCCTCTCTCCTGCAAGCCCTCCACTGGCTCCCCTTCCCTTTCAGAGCCTAATTCAAGTTTCTCACACTCGCTTACAAAGCCCTCACCCATACCTCTCCCATTTACATCTCTGACCTCATCTCCCTTCACTCTCCTGCCCGCTCTCTTTGTTCAACAAATGCACGCCACCTCTCATGCCAATTGATTACTTCCTCCCACTCCTGCCTCCAAGATTTTGCTCGTGCTGCTCCCCACCTTTGGAACTCTCTCCCTCTTCCCATCAGACTCTCCACTTTCTAGAATCCTTCAAACGGGCTTTCAAGACCCACTACTTCATCAAAGCCTTCCAGCTCTCTTCCTGACTTGGTATTTCAAGAAATGTATACAATTTTCAATATATCATATCATTGATGTGAAGTAATCTGGAAATTTTTTTACATTTAAACAATAGGCCATCATTTTCTGTATAACCACATATCATTACAACAGCTGCAAGTAAGACTGAGATATACCTCCTCAGCAGGGGCGCCAAGAGGGGGGTACTAATAACCCGGCCCCAGACTTTTTTGAGTGGCCTAGCGGGTGCCACGTATCACTATTCCTCCCCTTCTTACCTGTCAGCGGCAGCGCCGGAAACCTCTCCTCCCAGTCCAGCACATGCTGCTGCGAGCTGGGCTGCGGTGGATTGAGGGAGGCTGTTGCCGCTAAGCAGATATGCGGGGGTGAGGGGACAGGGAGCAATCACACTGATCGCACCCTTGTGCAGTATACTGTTTTCTTTTATAGGGTTTTGTAGGGGGTGTGGCCACACCTCCATGATAAGCCCACGCCTCCTACAGTCCCCAGGCCCAACAACGCTCTCTACGCCCTGCCCCTCAGTGTACATGGAATGTGTTATGATGCTGAATGCCTAGATACAAAATATAGAGATATGTCCCTTACATTATGAATAATGGCAGAAATATTGGTGCAGTGATAAATTATTTTAGGGTCACCCGTATTGATCAAACATACGCTGACCTGACAATCTTATCTCGTCCCAGTATATAATTTGTCAGGAAACCAATTTTCTTTCCTGCCCTGCTCACAGTGCAGTGTGACCTGGTGATGTAAAGGATACGTAAGAATTTATGGTGCGCAGTTGAAAAAAAAACCTCAATATGTGGGAAAAAAAGTGCAAGGGGGTATATTTACTAAAGAACAATTTTAATCATTCTAAATCGATGTTGTGTTTCTGGGGCTTAATCACACATTTACTAACATTTAAAGCACAAATCAAAAATTGTCTGTTAGTAAATGTGTCATTTAGTCCCAGAAACACAGCATCAATGTAGATAAATGTAATCAACTTAAAATCAATTAAAAGCGACCTTTAGTAAATATAGTACCCCAACATTCGTCATCGTCCAACCCTACATGAGCCCCTATAAGCTGCCTTAAGACATGTTTCATTGTGTAAGTGTGTAAGTGATCTGCACCACAGCATTCTGACACTTCTGTGTAAACACTAATGGATGTCAGAGATCGCCCATGTTGCCCGTCCTTGTTTTCCATTTTCTATGCTGCAGCCGACTTCTTTGTAAACTGCTTGTTCTATTGAGAATGTCAGCTTGTAAAGTGTGGAAAAATTTGCACAGGGTGTTTTCAGTGAACACGGCTATTGTATTTAAGTTGATGGACTGATAACATGAGAAGTGATCAGGAAGTGGAAACCAGCTCGGTTACAGTGCAGAGGTTAACCTGTCCATGACATCAGCGCTTGAAGGAAGTGTCTGGATTGTGGTAAACCCTATAATCTAATTTTATATTTTAGCGATATTTTTTATATCTATATATATATATATATACACCGCAAGCTGGGAGGGACTCAATGAGACTTTCCACCATAGAAATAAATCACAGCAATACTTTGCTCTCTTAGTCAACGTTTCAGGGTCACCACTTTTATCAAGACATGTCAAGACGCTTAATATTCACAATTTCAATCCCCTTTGGTGATACAATATTGATACAAATATAGATATAGATTAGGAGTCAATGGAAGATGAGTGTTGATACACAAACCACTTTAATCATTTCAAAACACTTTATTAAAATTCAAAAATACATAAAACTTTTCTTATTAACATATAACCTGTTAGTATCCCAATTATAAGTAACAGGATTATTGAACAAATATTTGTCAATAGTGATGACAATCACCCAACGCGTTTCGTCGATCACAACTTCATCAAGGGTTCTGTGGGGTCTTTGACTTGCTTGTCTCAAAATGTGTAAGAGACCACCCTTTTAATGACAGCTAATACTGGTTGATTCATTAGACAGCTCCTGAGTATTTTTAAATATTTAATACAGTAATAGGAATAATAATAGGAACATATATAGTTGTTCTATCTTTCAGACTTAGATTCTGGTCTCCCAAGTTTGGATCTTGATTTTGATAGAAACCACCATTAGATGTTAATGAGGTGTATAATCCTTACAATGAGAACAAAAATATCTTCCCTAATTACTTGCTCCTGTGCAAATCCCAGTCTTTTCTAACACTTTAACAGATGAATGGTCTCCACCTTTGTGAATCTGGGAGTGAAGCTATATATAGTCCAAGGCAGTTTGCCACTCAGGACAAAAGAATGAAGATATATATTATATATATATATACATACAAGTGCCTTGCAAAAGTATTCACATCCTTTGGCTTTTTACCTTTTTTGTTACATTACAACCTGTAATGTATTTATTTTTTTTAATCTGAATTTTATGTGATGGATCTGCACAAAATAGTCTAATTTGGTGAAGTGAAATGAGAAAAATATATATAAAAAAGAATCTTTATAAATAAAATTCTGAAAATTGGCACGTGCATATGTACTCACCCCCTTTGCTATGAAGCACCTCAAAAGTTCTGGTGCAACCAATTACCTTCAGAAGTCACGTAATTAGTGAAATGAAGTCCACCTGTGTGAAATCTAAGTGTCACATGATCTGTCGGTATAAACACACCTTTTCTGAAAGGCCCCAGAGGCTGAAACACCACTAAGCAAGATGCACCACACCATGACGACCAAGGATCTCTCCAGACAAGTCAGGGACAAAGTTGTTGAGAAGTACAATTCTGGGTTGGGTTATAAAACAATATCCAAATCTTTGATGATCCCCGGAGCACCATCAAATCCATCATCATCAAATGGAAAGAACATGTTACCATAACAAACCTGCCAAGAGAGGGCCGCCCACAAACTCACAGACCGGGCAAGGCGGGCATTAATCAGAGAGGCAGCACAGAGACCAAAGGTAACCCTGAAGGAGCTGCAGAGGTCCACAGCAGATACTGTTGTATCTGTGCATGTGACCACAATAAGCCGTGCTCTCCATAGAGCTGGGCTTTATGGAAGAGTTGCCAGAAAAAAGCCATTACTTAGGGATAAAAATAAGACACGATTTGAGTTTGCCAAAAAGCATGTGGGCAACTCCCCAAATGTATGGAGGAAGGTGCTCTGGTCAGATGAGACTAAAATTTAACTTTTCGTCCACCAAGGAAAACGCTATGTCTGGCACAAACCCAACACATCCCATCACCCCAAGAACACCATCCCCAGTGAAACATGGTGGTCGCAGCATCATGCTGTGGGGATGTTTTTCAGGAGTAGGGACTGGGAACCTGATTCGAGTAGAGGGAAAGATGGATGGTGCTAAATACAGGGATATTCTCGAGCAAAACCTGTTTCAGTTTGCCTGTGATTTGAGACTGGGACGGAGGTTCACCTTCCAGCAGGACAATGACCGGAAGCAAACTGCTAAAGCAACACTCGAGTGGTTTAAGGGGAAACATTTAAATGTGTTGGAATGGCCTAGTCAAAGCCCAGATCTCAATCCAATTGAGAATCTGTGGTCAGACTTGAAGATTGCTGTTCACAAGTGGAAACCATCCAACATGAAGGAGCTGGAGCAATTTTGCCTGGAAGAATGGGCAAAAATCCCAGGGGCAAGATGTGGCAAGCTCATAGAGACTTATCCAAAGCGACTTGCAACTGTAATTGCCGCAAAGGCGGCTCGTCAAAGTACTGACTTTAGGGGGGTGAATAGTTATGCACGCTGAAGTTTTCTATTATGTTGCCCTAAATGTTGTTTGATTCACGATATAAAAAAAACACAACTTCACAGTTTTAGGCATGTTCTGTGAATGAAATGATGCACACCTTCAAACAATCCATTTTAATTCCAGGTTGTGAGGCAACAAAACATGAAAAATGCAAAGGGGGTGGATACTTTTGCAAGGCACTATATATATATATATATATATATATATATTAGGGGTGAGCGGGTTCGGATTTCTGAAATCCGAACCCCCCCGAGCCCCCCCGATCCGAGTCCGATCCGAGTCAGGCTCGACTTTTCCCGCCTGACTCGGATCTGAAATCGAGGCAAAACGTCATCATCCCGCCTTCCGAGTCTCGCGGGTTTTGGATCCTATATAAGGTACCCGCGTCGGCGCCATTTTCTCACTCGGCTGTGGACAGTGAAGAGGGAGGGTGGGAGTTAGGGCTGTGTAGTGTAGTGTAGTGTAGTGTAGTGCTGCTGTTGTCCACTACTTCAAAGTCCATAGGGGCTGGCTGTGTTGTGCTGTGCTGCTGTTGTTAATAGGGGCTGTGTCCACTACTTCAAAGTCCATAGGGGCTGGCTGGACTGTGTTGTGCAGTCAGTTCTCCATAGGGGCTGTGTCCACTCCAAAGTCCTGTGCAGTGTCCCAGACCTAAAGGGGTGCTGTAGTGTTGTCCAGGGGGTGCTCTGTCCATCAGGGGTGCTCCCCCCAAGTGCTAAAAAAATAATATATTTTCTGTGTTTGTGAATTGTGTGCACAGTAGCCGCACGTGCATCAACAAAGTAGTGCCAAGCGTGCGCCTGTGTCATAAGTAAAGGGCCGGCTGGCTTGACCGTTAAAGGGTGCTGTAACCCCCGAAAGTACACTCCAGTCCAAACCAAAAAAAAATTATTTTCTGTGTTTGTGAATTGTGTGCGCAGTAGCCGCACGTGCATCAACAAAGTAGTGCCAAGCGTGCGCCTGTGTCATAAGTAAAGGGCCGGCTGGCTTGACCGTTAAGGGTGCTGTAACCCCCGAAAGTACACTCCAGTCCAAACCAAAAAAAAAATTATTTTCTGTGTTTGTGAATTGTGTGCGCAGTAGCCGCACGTGCATCAACAAAGTAGTGCCAAGCGTGCGCCTGTGTCATAAGTAAAGGGCCGGCTGGCTTGACCGTTAAGGGTGCTGTAACCCCCGAAAGTACACTCCAGTCCAAACCAAAAAAAAAATTATTTTCTGTGTTTGTGAATTGTGTGCGCAGTAGCCGCACGTGCATCAACAAAGTAGTGCCAAGCGTGCGCCTGTGTCATAAGTAAAGGGCCGGCTGGCTTGACCGTTAAGGGTGCTGTAACCCCCGAAAGTACACTCCAGTCCAAACCAAAAAAAAAATTATTTTCTGTGTTTGTGAATTGTGTGCGCAGTAGCCGCACGTGCATCAACAAAGTAGTGCCAAGCGTGCGCCTGTGTCATAAGTAAAGGGCCGGCTGGCTTGACCGTTAAAGGGTGCTGTAACCCCCAAAGTACACTCCAGTCCAAACCAAAAAAAAAATTATTTTCTGTGTTTGTGAATTGTGTGCGCAGTAGCCGCACGTGCATCAACAAAGTAGTGCCAAGCGTGCGCCTGTGTCATAAGTAAAGGGCCGGCTGGCTTGACCGTTAAAGGGTGCTGTAACCCCCAAAGTACACTCCAGTCCAAACCAAAAAAAAAATTATTTTCTGTGTTTGTGAATTGTGTGCGCAGTAGCCGCACGTGCATCAACAAAGTAGTGCCAAGAGTGCGCCTGTGTCATAAGTAAAGGGCCGGCTGGCTTGACCGTTAAAGGCTGCTGTAACCCACAAAGTACACTCCAGTCCAAACCAAAAAAAAAATTATTTTCTGTGTTTAGCCGCACGTATATATCAAATCGATATAACATAAATGGAGGACCAAACTTTCTCCGATAAAAATAAAATAGAGAAAGATCAAGAACCACTTCCTCCTAGTGCTGAAGCTGCTGCCACTAGTCATGACATAGACGATAACATGCCATCAACGTCGTCTGCCAAGGCCGATGCCCAATGTCATAGTAGAGGGCACATACAATCCCAAATGGCAAAGTTCAGGAAAATGACCTTGAAAAAGACATTTAAATCAGCTGAAGAGAAACGTAAACTTGCCAATATGCCATTTACGACACGGAGTGGCAAGGAACGGCTAAGGTCGATCCCTAGTATGTTCATGACTAGTGGTTCAGCTTCACATGACGATGGAAGCCCTCCTCCCACTAAAAAAATCAAAAGAGTTAAGCTGGCAAAAGCACAGCGAAGAACTGTGCTTTCTAAGAAGATATCACAAATCCCCAAGGAGAGTCCAAGTGTGGTGGTGGTTGCGATGCCTGACCTTCCCAGCACTGGACGGGAAGAGGTGGCTCTTTCCACCATTTGCACGCCCCCTGCAAGTGCTGAAAGGAGCACCCACAGTCCACTTGCTGATATGCAAATTGAAGATGTCACTGTTGAAGTACAACAGGATGAGGATACTGGTGTAGCTGGCGCTGAGGAGGAAGTTGGCGAGGAGGATTCTGATGGTGATGTGGTTTGTTTAAATCAGGCTCCGGGGGAGACAGTTGTTGTCCGTGGGATGAAAAAGCCCATCACGGTCATGCCTGGGCAGAAGACCAAACATTCCACCTCTTTGGTCTGGCAATATTTCTATCCAAATCCGGACAACAACTGTCTTGCCATATGTACCATATGTAAAGGTGAAATAAGTAGGGGTAGGGACGTCAACCACCTAGGAACATCCTCCCTTATACGGCACCTGCAGCGCGTTCATAAAAAGTTACTGTCAAGTTCAGAAACTTTGGCTAAGACCGTAAGCAGTCCAGGGACACCTAAATCCCGTTGTCCTGTTGTATCCAAGCGCCTGCAAACCACACCGTCAACTCCCTCCTCGTCAATTTCCTCCTTAGTCAGGATCAGAAGTAGTCCTGCAGGCCATGTCACTGGCATGACTGACTCTCCTATCCGGGATTCCTCTGGAGGATCCTGCATTGCTACGCCTACTGCTGCCGCTGCTGCTGTTGCTGCTGCTGGGAGTCGTTCATCATCCCAGAGAGGAAGTAGGAACACCACTACTTTTACTAAACAATTGACCCTCCAACAGTCCTTAGCGAGGAGGATGAAGTACGACAGCAGTCATCCTGAAGCAAAATGTATAACTGAGGCCTTGACTGCTATGTTGGTGTTAGACGTGCGTCCGGTATCCGCCATTAGTGCAGTGGGATTTAGACAATTGATGGAGGTAGTGTGTCCCCGGTTCCAAATCCCGTCTAGATTCCACTTCACTAGGCAGGCGATACCGAGACTGTACAGAAACGTCAGAAAAAGTGTACTCAGTGTCCTGAAAAATGCCGTTGTACACAATGTCCACTTAACCACGGACATGTGGACAAGTGGAACAGGGCAGACTAAGGACTATATGACTGTGACAGCCCACTGGGTAGATGTATCACCTTACGCAGCAACAGCAGCAGCGTCACCAGTAGCAGCATCTCAGAAACGCCAGCTCGTTACAAGGCAGGCTACGCTGTGTATCACCGGTTTCAGTAAGAGGCACACCGCCGACAACCTCTTAGAGAAACTGAGGGAAATCATCGCCCAGTGGCTTACCCCACTTAGACTCTCCTGGGGATTTGTGATATCTGACAACGCCACCAATATTGTGCGGGCATTACATCTGGGCAAATTCCAGCACGTCCCATGTTTTGCTCACACAATAAACTTGGTGGTGCAGAATTTTCTGAAAAGCGACAGGGGCGTGCAGGAGACGCTTTGGGTGGACCGAAAAATTTCTGGCCACTTTCGCCATTCAGCGACTGCGTGCCGAAGACTGGAGCGCCAGCAAACACTCTTGAACCTGCCCCGCCATCACCTGAAGCAAGAGGTTGTGACGCGGTGGAACTCAACCCTCTATATGCTTCAGAGGATGGAGGAGCAGCAAAAGGCCATACAAGCCTATACATCCACCTATGACATAGGCAAAGGAGGGGGTATGCACCTGACTCAAGCACAGTGGAGAATGATTTCCGTGTTGTGCAAGGTTCTCCAGCCCTTCGAACTTGCCACACGTGAAGTCAGTTCAGACACTGCCAGCTTGAGTCAGGTCATTCCCCTCATCAGGCTTTTGCAGAAGCAGCTGGAGAAAGTGAAGGAGGAGCTAAGACGGAGCGATTCCGCTCGGCATGTGGGACTTGTGGATGAAGCCCTTCATTCGCTTTGCCAGGATTCCAGGGTGGTCAATCTGTTGAAATCAGACCACTACGTTTTGGCCACCGTGCTCGATCCTAGGTTTAAAGCCTATGTGGTGTCTCTCTTTCCGGCCGACACAAGCCTGCAGAGGTGCAAAGACCTGCTGGTGAACACACTGTCAGCTGAAGCGGAACGTGACACGTCAACGGCTCCTTCTTCATTTTCTCCTGCAACTGGGGCTGCCAGGAAAAAACTTAGGTATCCTAAGCAACCCGCTGGCGGTGATGCAGGGCAGGCAGGACCAAGTTTGGACATCTGGTCCGGACTGAAGGACCTGGCAACAATTTCTGACATGTCTACTGTCACTGCATATGATACTGTCACCATTGACAGAATGGTGGAGGATTACATCGGTGACAGCATCCAAGTAGGCATGGCAGACAGTCCATACCTGTACTGGCAGGAAAAAGAGGCAATTTGGAGGCCCCTGTACAAACTGGCTCTATTTTACCTGAGTTGCCCCCCCTCCAGTGTGTACTCCGAAAGAGTGTTTAGTGCAGCCGGGAACCTTGTCAGCGAAAGGCGTAGGAGGTTGCTTCCACAGAATGTGGAGAAGATGATGTTCATCAAAATGAATTATCAGCTCTTCCAGGGAGACCAGCCTCCAGAAGGTACAGAGGGACCTGTGGTGGTGGATTCAAGTGGGGACGAGTTAATACTTTGTGAGGATGAGGATGTACACACTGAAGAGGGTGAGGAATCGGTGGATGAGGAGGATGAGGATGACATCTTGCCTCCGTAGAGCCAGTTTGTGCAGGGACACATTAATTGCCAGCTTGTTTTGTGGGGGCCCAAACGAACCAATCATTTCAGCCACAGTTGTGTGGCAGACCCTGGCGCTGAAATGATTGATTTGTTAAAGTGTGCATGTCCTGTTTATACAACATAAGGGTGGGTGGGAGGGCCCAAGGACAATTCCATCTTGCACTTCTTTTTTTTCTTTGCATTATGTACAGTTTGGGGCCTAGTTTTTCTAACTGCCATCCTGTCTGCCACTGCAGTGTCACTCCTAGATGGGTCACGTGTTTGTGCCGCCCACTCGTGTCGCTTAGCATAGTCATCCAGCTACCTCGGTGCAACCTTTTGGACATGAAAACACTATTGTGAGGTGTGAGGTGTTCAGAATAGACTGGAAATGAGTGGAAATTAAGGTTATTGAGGTTAATAATAGCATAGGAGCAGAGAAACCAACAAATTCTGTGATTTTAGCTGTTTTTATGCTTTTTAAAAAAAAAATACAGATCCAAAACACAAAACCCAGAACCCAAAACACGGAAGGGTGGTTTTGGCAAAACCAATCCAGATCCAAAACACGAAGAAAGATCCAGATCCAAAACCAAAACACAAAACACGAAAAGTGGCCGGTGCACACCCCTAATATATATATATATATATATATATATATATATATATATATATATATATATATATATATATATATATATAATCCACAGCAGACAAAGCGGCACTCAGGAGACTTTACACTGGGGTGAAACAACGTGTTTTAATTCGACGTTTCGGGATACGTCTTCAGGAACACACAGATAACAAACATACAATAACAGTGCCCTTAAATACCTGTAACTGTGCTTGATTAAACCATCTGGTCTGCCCACCTCCGGCAAACGGACCCCACACATCCGGTCGCGTTTGCAGGAGGTGGGCAGACCAGATGGTTTAATCAAGCACAGTTACAGGTATTTAAGGGCACTGTTATTGTATGTTTGTTATCTGTGTGTTCCTGAAGACGGGGTCTCCGTATCCCGAAACGTCGAATTAAAACACGTTGTTTCACCCCAGTGTAAAGCCTCCTGAGTGCCACTTTGTCTGCTGTGGATTGAATAGAGGGGAGTGATCTCTGCCTCATTGAGGGCACCTTGAGCAAGGTATTTGCCCAGCTTGGGGCTTATGGAGTGCCGGGACATCTATATGCATATATATATATAAATATATATATAAATCCAAATGGTCGGCACTCCCACAAAGTAATGTTATTGCGCCCCGGTGCCAGCTCCCTCCATGAACATATACAAATAGCAAAATTGTGGGGGGCACTCCAGGGTCTGGTATCGACGGTTAAATCATAAGTCGAACACGACAGCCATGGTCCAACGTTTCGGGTATTTAATTACCCTTTTTCAAGGAATAAGAAGATGTACAAAATATTAACATACCTTTGTACACCCAGTGTGTAACAGCGTCTCCCGTCCACTGGTGCACGAGACACCCACTTCCGGAAGCGTAAACCGGAAGCGACCGCAGAGCCGGAGCGTCATCGTATCCCAGCAACCGGTGACGCCTGAATCATGTGACATCCCCACCACCATAAACAAACAACAGAGCAAATCTGCAGGATAAAAATGAAGATCATGAGTATGAATTCATATGACTATAGACAAAGTTATACAAAATTAGCTGCGCTATTAATACTGATAACAAGTAAATAATAAGCATATAAGCATAACACACTTATAACACATATACATGAGACACAATAGTTGCAATACTGGAAAAGTAACTAATGCAGAACATTTATATACTTGATGAATGCATAAGCCCAAAAAGGAAGTATTCATAAAATCCATCATTCCTAAATCCCTCATAAAAATGCATTAAAGGTTAAGTGATCATTAAGGCCACGGGGTTTAACTGTATCCAAAGTAAAAATCCATCGGGACTCTAGCTGAAGAAGTCTCTTGTGACGATCTCCACCGCGGATATTTTCAGGAACGTGGTCAATGAGAATGTGTTTGAGGCTGGCGAGGTTGTGTTTGGCTTCAAAAAAATGTCTAGCCACGGGCTGATCCGAAGTTTTCCCATTGATCGCAGCCCTAATGGCTGACCGATGTAATGCCATGCGTTCACGAATTGAACGCATGGTTTTGCCTACATAGCACAGCCCACACGGGCACTTAATGAGATATATTACATACATGCTAGTGCAAGTAAGGGCACGAGGAAGACCGAGGAAACACTAGTATTCAACCTCTCTAAACATATTTTGACGGCGGATGAGACTGCGGTGCTTAACAAGGGACTATCATTTGTTCCTACAAACACCTTTAATGTATTTGATCAGAAAGTTGATCAATGTAGATTACATAGACAACTTAAGTTATGTGAAATCTTTCAAGATCAGGACCAAAGCGTCATTCCTGCCAAGTACCAAACCCTTTTAAGAAGAAATTAACTTTTGAACCGCAAACACAAAATGCTTCTATTATGGGCTTTATGAAGGTTCTTGATTTTCAAGTTATGGAACAACTTAATCAAAATCAACATCGAACATACAATAACTTGAATAAAAATGAATGGAAAGCACTCAAAAATTTGAGTAAGTACAAAGACATTGTGATAAGACCCGCCGATAAAGGCGGAGGGGTAGTGGTACAGGATATACATCAATATACTGATGAATTATTGATGCAATTGTCGGTATCTGATGTATACATTAAACTATCTGGTAATCCCACAATCCACAAGAATGCGGCTAAACCACCTGGTAGGCCTATTATATCGGCACGAGAGTCTTTATATAGTAATGTTTCGCAATATTTAGACTACTATATGCAACCGTGTGTTCAACATCAGGATACCTACCTGAAGGATACTACATCCCTTCTAAATAAATTGGAACGCATAGGTGATATACCAGACAACACCTGGCTTGTGACTCTAGATATCTCGAGCTTATATACCAGCATTCCCCACAAAGAGGGCTTATTAGCCACGAGGAAATTGCTGGAAATGAATCCCCTTTACAATGGTCCTGATTTAAATCTGTATATTCAACTATTAGAATTGACTTTGACTAGAAATTCTTTCTATTTCAATGGGCATTATTACCTACAGCGTATGGGGTGTGCGATGGGTTCGAACGTCGCACCCTCGTACGCTAATGCATATATGTTTGACATTGAACAAAATGTGTTTTTTACTCGTGATGTCCGTGACAGAATTATCTTCTATTCACGTTATATAGATGATATTCTATTATTGTGGAAAGGTAACTATGAAGATTTTAATCAGATTATGACCCAGATCAATAACCTTGATTGTCCTATGAAATTCACCTGGTCCATGAGTTTGGAATCCATACCGTTCCTTGATGTTTTAATTTCTGTTATGAATAATAAAATCTGTACTACCATTTACAACAAGGTTACGGACCGCAATACCCTTTTGTTGGCAAACAGCTATCATCCACCGGCTCTTAAAAAGGGTTTGCCCTTCTCGCAATTGTTGCGAGTTAAAAGAATAACAAGCATGGATACTGAAAGTGAGACCAATATGGCTACCATGTTAGATAAATTTAAAGCACGAGGCCATTCAGATAAGATTCTTTGGAATGCCAAACAAAAAGTAGATTTGATTCCTAGAAGAGAAACACTTGTTGATTCTAAAATTGGATACTGGATCTGAGACTATCAATTGGGTACATAAATATGACACCGCCAACTCACAGATTTCCAAGTCCATCAATACTCTATGGCCCTTGTTACAACAAGATAAAGATTTGAAGTGTTTCAAATATAAAAGAATTAGACATTGCTATCAAAGGGGTCGTAACCTTCGAGATTGGTTGGTGCATTCTGACATCACGGATCATTTGAAAAGTCAATCAGTTGTTCAAAAAAAGAGTGGTGGTTGTTACCAGTGTGTGGGATGTACTACTTGTAGACATATGATTAATACGGGTCGCAAGTATTCCATCAATTATGCCCTTACTTGCACTAGCATGTATGTAATATATCTCATTAAGTGCCCGTGTGGGCTGTGCTATGTAGGCAAAACATGCGTTCAATTCGTGAACGCATGGCATTACATCGGTCAGCCATTAGGGCTGCGATCAATGGGAAAACTTCGGATCAGCCCGTGGCTAGACATTTTTTTGAAGCCAAACACAACCTCGCCAGCCTCAAACACATTCTCATTGACCACGTTCCTGAAAATATCCGCGGTGGAGATCGTCACAAGAGACTTCTTCAGCTAGAGTCCCGATGGATTTTTACTTTGGATACAGTTAAACCCCGTGGCCTTAATGATCACTTAACCTTTAATGCATTTTTATGAGGGATTTAGGAATGATGGATTTTATGAATACTTCCTTTTTGGGCCTATGCATTCATCAAGTATATAAATGTTCTGCATTAGTTACTTTTCCAGTATTGCAACTATTGTGTCTCATGTATATGTGTTATAAGTGTGTTATGCTTATATGCTTATTATTTACTAGTTATCAGTATTAATAGCGCAGCTAATTTTGTATAACTTTGTCTATAGTCATATGAATTCATACTCATGATCTTCATTTTTATCCTGCAGATTTGCTCTGTTGTTTGTTTATGGTGGTGGGGATGTCACGTGATTCAGGCGTCACCGGTTGCTGGGATACGATGGCGCTCTGGCTCTGCCGTCGCTTCCGGTTCACGCTTCCGGAAGTGGGTGTCTCGTGGACCAGTGGACGGGAGACGCTGTTACACACTGGGTGTATAAAGTTATGTTAATATTTTGTACATCTTCTTATTCCTTGAAAAAGGGTAATTAAATACCCGAAACGTTGGACCATGGCTGTTGTGTTCGACTTATGATTTAACCGTCGATACCAGACCCTGGAGTGCCCCCCACAATTTTGCTATTTAAATATATATATATATATATATATATATATATACAGTGCTGTGAAAACGTTTCGGCAGGTGTGGGATAAGTGCTGCATGGTAGGAATGCTTTCAACTATGGAAGTGTTAATAGTTTATTTTTTAACAATTAACAAAATGCAAAGTGAATGAACAGAAGAGAATTCTAAGTCAAATCAATATTTGGTGTGACCACCCTTTGCCTTCAAAACAGCATCAATTCTTCTGGGTACACTTACACAAAGTCAGGGATTTGTAGGATTATAGTCAGTTGTATGATTAACCAATCATACCAAACAGGTGATAATGATCATCATTTTCATATGTAGGTTGAAACACAGTCATTAACTGACAGAAACAGAAAAAGCTTTGTAGGAGGCTTAAAAACTGGGTGAGGAACAGCCAAACTCTGCTACAAAGGTGTGGAAGACTGCTCTAATATGCTTCACTGCTGTGTGTCTGGGCCCATAAATAGTGTGTGTACAGGCTTAAGGATGGAGTAGAGTGGTGTGTTCACACCAGCAGATGCTCTACAACTACCAACAGCACAGTTACTTAACCAGTGGAGTGCTTTATTGAAGAAGTGATGGGTACAGCAGTAGGATACACACTGGTAGGATGGAGCGGAGCGTGATGGGTACAGCAGTAGGATACACGCTGGTAGGATGGAGCGGAGCGTGATGGGTACAGCAGTAGGATACACACTGGTAGGATGGAGCGGAGCGTGATGGGTACAGCAGTAGGATATACACTGGTAGGATGGAGCGGAGCGTGATGGGTACAGCAGTAGGATACACACTGGTAGGATGGAGCGGAGCATGATGGGTACAGCAGTAGGATACACACTGGTAGGATGGAGCAGAGCGTGATGGGTATAGCAGTAGGATACACACTGGTAGGATGGAGCGGAGCGTGATGGGTACAGCAGTAGGATACACGCTGGTAGGATGGAGCGGAGCGTGATGGGTACAGCAGTAGGATACACACTGGTAGGATGGAGCGGAGTGTGATGGGTACAGCAGTAGGATACACACTGGTAGGATGGAGCGGAGCGTGATGGGTACAGCAGTAGGATACACACTGGTAGGATGGAGCGGAGCATGATGGGTACAGCAGTAGGATACACACTGGTAGGATGGAGCAGAGCTTGATGGCTATAGCAGTAGGATACACACTGGTAGGATGGAGCGGAGCGTGATGGGTACAGCAGTAGGATACACACTGGTAGAATGGATGATGGGTACAGCAGTAGGTTACACACTGGTAGGATGGAGCAGAGCGTGATGGGTACAGCAGTAGGATACACACTGGTAGGATGGAGCGGAGCGTGATGGGTACAGCAGTAGGATACACACTGGTAGGATGGAGCGGAGCGTGATGGGTACAGCAGTAGGATACACACTGGTAGGATGGAGCGGAGCGGGGTGTCATACAGCTCACCAGTTCGTGAGTGTATACAGGATGCAGGTAGTGGTGCAGGATCACTTTCCAAACGCTTTTGGAGCAGGTAAATTGCAGGTCTCACTGGGGCTAAGTGGTTCACGGCTCCAGTGTTACGGCTCTGCGTTCAGGTGTGGCCGTGCAGTACTTGCCCATTGTGTGCCACATTGTAGTCATAGCCACGTGTCACCCCCTCCCTATTGCTCATCGTGCAGGGGATGTGCCCAGCACTTCCTCAGCTGCCCACAGAACCTCTCTGTTTATATGCCGTGCGCATGCCCACAACATCAATTCAACACTATTCTGCTATGCAGAGCAGCAGATGAAAGAGAGCAAGTTCTCAACCTTCCTCCCATGGGACCCAGAGGCCCGTGGGTGGGACGCCAGGACAGTACCCGAAGCGCCGGACTGTCCCAGCAAAATCTGGACAGATGGGAGGTATGCAGGTGACTTATCTTTCCATAGGACAGCCTTATGTATCACCACGATGCGGATTACATAAATAGTGGGTGGAAGACATTACTTCTTATCATTAAAATGCACAACACAAATTTACCAAATTGCAATAAAAAAAGGGGTTCCTGCATTTTATTAGCTGTGGCTATAGCAGTGTGGAGTTGGGAACAGGACATGGGAATATGCCACATTGTTCCTGAATTTATAGGGGAAGCGGAGAAGAATGTAGAGGATTTCTATGCATACAGTATATTTGTATGAAATAAAGAACTTTGCTAAATGTCAGGGAATGCAATATAAACACATAACAATGGATCCGCCTCTGAGTTACTGGAAAGACTATTAGTCATGTATTTATCTTCCCTCAGTATCATAAGTAGCATTACTATATTTAATGTAAAATGCTTTAATCAGTCTAAGCCCTGACCCTTAGACCAGCGATAAGATAGAAATTCTGGGAGCTGCAGCTCACGGGAAATCACCTTTCACTTTAACCATGAAAACCATTGGTGAGATTAGAGCTCAGACGTAATATGTAAGTATGATTAGAACTCAGACGTACGTATATGTAAGTATGGTTGTTGAATGCAATAGCTACTTTTAGATTGCAGGTGGCGATGTGGTTATAGCTGACCTACAGTAAAGTTAGGTGACCTGTGAGTCTCTAACTGCCCTATTACCACAAGTCACAGCATGCCATGGTAGACAGGATTAACCTGTTACTCTCCAGGTGTGGTAGAACTACAAGTTAGGCATTGCTCGTTACCAGGTGACATTTCTGTATGGCTTCCACTGGAACCCTAACCTTTACCCTATGATCACAACTGGATACACCTGGAGCTGCATTAACAGGGCTAAGCAGTTGCAGCGTCAACATCATGACGTGACAACGCGGCTGCCAGTCTCCCACCACCCACACTGTGTCCACCACAGAGAGAGTCTGTGACTGTCTGTGAGGGACATAGACAGTCAGACAGCCTCAACTGCATGGCACCCCATCCTACAGTGGTATACAGTGCAGACTGCCCCCTCCCCCCATTAGTACACCGCTGTCCAGCGATAGCCTTCCGCATGCAAAGTCTAATTACCAAGCATCATGGCGGTTGATGTATGCATCGCCGTACTTCCGCTATTGCCATATCAAGATAACAATAACAGAAATCCCTTATTGCTCAATTTTTTTATAAGTGGAGATAGAAGGCCGACCCAAATGTCACTTATAAATTGTCCTGCTATTGCGCTATCCCACTTTTACCAGCCTAGATACATTATTCATGTAGCACTTGCTACCTCTGATGTGTCATGGGTGTTCTGGCCCAGCATGCATTGCTTCCCTCAGACAGATCCAATCTTGTTATACTTTCTTGGGAAATTTTATAAAAATTGCTATTAAGGAGGAGAAAAAAAACATTTCAAAATGTAAATATAATATATACAAACATATGCAAAGTTGTGTAATTATTATATGAGGAAATGGTTCCCAGGGATGTCAGCACTTACTGTGTTACCAGAGCCTGGAGAGGTCACCAGCACAGCAACTACAGAAACCCCTGTGTAATACTGTATGTAGCCCTATATAAATATCTGTTATTGTACAAATATATAGGGGCCTATTCATGATACCTAAAGTTTCTCTAGAGGTAATTAGGTTTAGAACTCGCACGGAGTTCTACCTAATTACCTGAGGAATTCATCATTCCTCCTCTCCATAACTATCTATTCCGAAAAGATGGCATTTTTGCGATGACAGCTTTTCAGGAAATAGATAGTTATCCCTCTCTACACTAACTTACTGCAGCTGGAATCCATGCTGCACATGTGCCGTTACATTCGTAAACCCAGCGCATGCACAGCACTACCTACAGCGGCGGTAAGTTTGTGTCCCCCCCCCGCTCACCTCCCCCCGTTCAGCACTTACCTGTCCTCGCAGCAGCCTCCGGCTCCGTCTGCAATGCTGTCACGTGTTCTCCCAGCAGAGCACAGTACTGTTTCGAAAAAAAAAAAACGTTTTGAAAAATTTTATTTTAGTGTTGATGAATAAGCCCAATAGAGTGATGTTTACATACATTTCCAGTGCCATAATACAGGTTACCCTTTATAGAGAGGGCCAGGGCCGACCCTAGCCAATTTGGTGCCCCTTATCAGATAATCCCACCACCAATCTTAAAGTGAGTACACACCTGACAGATATATCTGCAGATTATGGTTGTTCATACACACTGATCATACACACTGATCATACACACTGATCATACACACTGAACAACCATCATCTGCGGTCCCGCTGGCCAGGAGTCACATAGCGACCCTCTCCCCACCAACCTCTGCAGCAAGTGTAAGAGCGGTCGGCTGATCACCTGTACACTCAGCGCGATGAGCAGATATATCTGCTGCACAGCTGACGCGAGATGTCTGTGAATGACGTTGTTCACGGACATATTGTGTGTATTGGATATGTTTGGCATCTCGGCGGTCAGGATGCCAATGCTTACATTACCATAGCTGGAATCCCAACGCCGGCATCCCGACTGCCAGGATACCAAAGGTAAGTAGCGGAGATGGGGGGAGGGGTTAGGTTTTGGATGCAGGTAGGGGGAGGTTAGGTTCAGGCACTAGGGGGGAGGTTAGGGTTAGGCACCACAGAGGGAGGGTTAGGAGAGGGAGAGAGGGAGGGTTTGCATACTGACCAACAACTGCCGGTATGCTAACCCTGTCTGGATTTTGACCACCGGGATCCCAACTGCCAGGTTAGGGTAGGGGTAGGGAAAATACTTATCAGCCGTTGTTATGGGTGTCGGGATTCTGGTTATCAGGATGCTGCTGTCGGTTACCCGATTGATACAGTAACCCCTATGTCATCTTTCTCTCCCCCCTGTCTCTCTCTCTATTTTAATGCTGTGCATGTAATACACTGTTGTGTTAACAATAAAATTATGTTGCAGAAACTATACAGCCCTGCACTAATGCACTAATACATTTTCTTAATGGTTACGTACACAAACAAGAAATAGCAGGTTTCTCATAAAAACCGTTCCATTGAGATTAGGGGTGAGCGGGTTCGGATTTCTAAAATCCGAACCCCCCCGAGCCCCCCCGATCCGAGTCCGATCCGAGTCAGGCTCGACTTTTCCCGCCTGACTCGGATCTGAAATCGAGGCAAAACGTCATCATCCCACCTTCCGAGTCTCGCGGGTTTTGGATCCTATATAAGGTACCCGCGTCGGTGCCATTTTCTCACTCGGCTGTGGACAGTGAAGAGGGAGGGTGGGAGTTAGGGCTGTGTAGTGTAGTGTAGTGTAGTGTAGTGCTGCTGTTGTCCACTACTTCAAAGTCCATAGGGGCTGGCTGTGTTGTGCTGTGCTGCTGTTGTTAATAGGGGCTGTGTCCACTACTTCAAAGTCCATAGGGGCTGGCTGGACTGTGTTGTGCAGTCAGTTCTCCATAGGGGCTGTGTCCACTCCAAAGTCCTGTGCAGTGTCCCAGTCCTAAAGGAGAGCTGTAGTGTTGTCCAGGGGGTGCTCTGTCCATCAGGGGCGCTCCCCCCAAGTGCTAAAAAAATAATATATTTTCTGTGTTTGTGAATTGTGTGCGCAGTAGCCGCACGTGCATCAACAAAGTAGTGCCAAGCGTGCGCCTGTGTCATAAGTAAAGGGCCGGCTGGCTTGACCGTTAAAGGGTGCTGTAACCCCCGAAAGTACACTCCAGTCCAAACCAAAAAAAAATTATTTTCTGTGTTTGTGAATTGTGTGCGCAGTAGCCGCACGTGCATCAACAAAGTAGTGCCAAGCGTGCGCCTGTGTCATAAGTAAAGGGCCGGCTGGCTTGACCGTTAAGGGTGCTGTAACCCCCGAAAGTACACTCCAGTCCAAACCAAAAAAAAATTATTTTCTGTGTTTGTGAATTGTGTGCGCAGTAGCCGCACGTGCATCAACAAAGTAGTGCCAAGCGTGCGCCTGTGTCATAAGTAAAGGGCCGGCTGGCTTGACCGTTAAGGGTGCTGTAACCCCCGAAAGTACACTCCAGTCCAAACCAAAAAAAAAATTATTTTCTGTGTTTGTGAATTGTGTGCGCAGTAGCCGCACGTGCATCAACAAAGTAGTGCCAAGCGTGCACCTGTGTCATAAGTAAAGGGCCGGCTGGCTTGACCGTTAAGGGTGCTGTAACCCCCGAAAGTACACTCCAGTCCAAACCAAAAAAAAAATTATTTTCTGTGTTTGTGAATTGTGTGCGCAGTAGCCGCACGTGCATCAACAAAGTAGTGCCAAGCGTGCGCCTGTGTCATAAGTAAAGGGCCGGCTGGCTTGACCGTTAAAGGGTGCTGTAACCCCCAAAGTACACTCCAGTCCAAACCAAAAAAAAAATTATTTTCTGTGTTTGTGAATTGTGTGCGCAGTAGCCGCACGTGCATCAACAAAGTAGTGCCAAGCGTGCGCCTGTGTCATAAGTAAAGGGCCGGCTGGCTTGACCGTTAAAGGGTGCTGTAACCCCCGAAAGTACACTCCAGTCCAAACCAAAAAAAAATTATTTTCTGTGTTTGTGAATTGTGTGCGCAGTAGCCGCATGTGCATCAACAAAGTAGTGCCAAGCGTGCGCCTGTGTCATAAGTAAAGGGCCGGCTGGCTTGACCGTTAAAGGGTGCTGTAATCCCCAAAGTACACTCAAGTCCAAACCAAAAAAAAAATTATTTTCTGTGTTTGTGAATTGTGTGCGCAGTAGCCGCACGTGCATCAACAAAGTAGTGCCAAACGTGCGCCTGTGTCATAAGTAAAGGGCCGGCTGGCTTGACCGTTAAAGGGTGCTGTATCCCCCAAAGTACACTCCAGTCCAAACCAAAAAAAAAATAATTTTCTGTGTTTGTGAATTGTGTGCGCAGTAGCCGCACGTGCATCAACAAAGTAGTGCCAAGCGTGCGCCTGTGTCATAAGTAAAGGGCCGGCTGGCTTGACCGTTAAAGGGTGCTGTAACCCCCGAAAGTACACTCCAGTCCAAACCAAAAAAAAATTATTTTCTGTGTTTGTGAATTGTGTGCGCAGTAGCCGCACGTGCATCAACAAAGTAGTGCCAAGCGTGCGCCTGTGTCATAAGTAAAGGGCCGGCTGGCTTGACCGTTAAAGGGTGCTGTAACCCCCAAAGTACACTCCAGTCCAAACCAAAAAAAATATTATTTTCTGTGTGAATTGTGTGCGCAGTAGCCGCACGTGCATCAACAAAGTAGTGCCAAGCGTGCGCCTGTGTCATAAGTAAAGGGCCGGCTGGCTTGACCGTTAAAGGGTGCTGTAACCCCCAAAGTACACTCCAGTCCAAACCAAAAAAAAAATTATTTTCTGTGTTTGTGAATTGTGTGCGCAGTAGCCGCACGTGCATCAACAAAGTAGTGCCAAGCGTGCGCCTGTGTCATAAGTAAAGGGCCGGCTGGCTTGACCATTAAAGGGTGCTGTAACCCCCGAAAGTACACTCCAGTCCAAACCAAAAAAAAATTATTTTCTGTGTTTGTGAATTGTGTGCGCAGTAGCCGCACGTGCATCAACAAAGTAGTGCCAAGCGTGCGCCTGTGTCATAAGTAAAGGGCCGGCTGGCTTGACCGTTAAAGGGTGCTGTAACCCCCAAAGTACACTCCAGTCCAAACCAAAAAAAATATTATTTTCTGTGTGAATTGTGTGCGCAGTAGCCGCACGTGCATCAACAAAGTAGTGCCAAGCGTGCGCCTGTGTCATAAGTAAAGGGCCGGCTGGCTTGACCGTTAAAGGGTGCTGTAACCCCCAAAGTACACTCCAGTCCAAACCAAAAAAAAAATTATTTTCTGTGTTTGTGAATTGTGTGCGCAGTAGCCGCACGTGCATCAACAAAGTAGTGCCAAGCGTGCGCCTGTGTCATAAGTAAAGGGCCGGCTGGCTTGACCATTAAAGGGTGCTGTAACCCCCGAAAGTACACTCCAGTCCAAACCAAAAAAAAATTATTTTCTGTGTTTGTGAATTGTGTGCGCAGTAGCCGCACGTGCATCAACAAAGTAGTGCCAAGCGTGCGCCTGTGTCATAAGTAAAGGGCCGGCTGGCTTGACCGTTAAAGGGTGCTGTAACCCCCAAAGTACACTCCAGTCCAAACCAAAAAAAATATTATTTTCTGTGTTTAGCCGCACGTATATATCAAATCGATATAACATAAATGGAGGACCAAACTTTCTCCGATAAAAATAAAATAGAGAAAGATCATAAACCACTTCCTCCTAGTGCTGAAGCTGCTGCCACTAGTCATGACATAGACGATAACATGCCATCAACGTCGTCTGCCAAGGCCGATGCCCAATGTCATAGTAGAGGGCACATACAATCCCAAATGGCAAAGTTCAGGAAAATGACCTTGAAAAAGACATTTAAATCAGCTGAAGAGAAACGTAAACTTGCCAATATGCCATTTACGACACGGAGTGGCAAGGAACGGCTAAGGTCGATCCCTAGTATGTTCATGACTAGTGGTTCAGCTTCACATGACGATGGAAGCCCTCCTCCCACTAAAAAAATCAAAAGAGTTAAGCTGGCAAAAGCACAGCGAAGAACTGTGCTTTCTAAGAAGATATCACAAATCCCCAAGGAGAGTCCAAGTGTGGTGGTGGTTGCGATGCCTGACCTTCCCAGCACTGGACGTGAAGAGGTGGCTCTTTCCACCATTTGCACGCCCCCTGCAAGTGCTGAAAGGAGCACCCACAGTCCACTTGCTGATATGCAAATTGAAGATGTCACTGTTGAAGTACAACAGGATGAGGATACTGGTGTAGCTGGCGCTGAGGAGGAAGTTGGCGAGGAGGATTCTGATGGTGATGTGGTTTGTTTAAATCAGGCTCCGGGGGAGACAGTTGTTGTCCGTGGGATGAAAAAGCCCATCACGGTCATGCCTGGGCAGAAGACCAAACATTCCACCTCTTTGGTCTGGCAATATTTCTATCCAAATCCGGACAACAACTGTCTTGCCATATGTACCATATGTAAAGGTGAAATAAGTAGGGGTAGGGACGTCAACCACCTAGGAACATCCTCCCTTATACGGCACCTGCAGCGCGTTCATAAAAAGTTACTGTCAAGTTCAGAAACTTTGGCTAAGACCGTAAGCAGTCCAGGGACACCTAAATCCCGTTGTCCTGTTGTATCCAAGCGCCTGCAAACCACACCGTCAACTCCCTCCTCGTCAATTTCCTCCTTAGTCAGGATCGGAAGTAGTCCTGCAGGCCATCTCACTGGCATGACTGACTCTCCTATCCGGGATTCCTCTGGAGGATCCTGCATTGCTACGCCTACTGCTGCCGCTGCTGCTATTGCTGCTGCTGGGAGTCGTTCATCATCCCAGAGAGGAAGTAGGAACACCACTACTTTTACTAAACAATTGACCCTCCAACAGTCCTTAGCGAGGAGGATGAAGTACGACAGCAGTCATCCTGAAGCAAAACGTATAACTGAGGCCTTGACTGCTATGTTGGTGTTAGACGTGCGTCCGGTATCCGCCATTAGTGCAGTGGGATTTAGACAATTGATGGAGGTAGTGTGTCCCCGGTTCCAAATCCCGTCTAGATTCCACTTCACTAGGCAGGCGATACCGAGACTGTACAGAAATGTCAGAAAAAGTGTCCTCAGTGTCCTGAAAAATGCCGTTGTACACAATGTCCACTTAACCACGGACATGTGGACAAGTGGAACAGGGCAGACTAAGGACTATATGACTGTGACAGCCCACTGGGTAGATGTATCACCTTATGCAGCAACAGCAGCAGCGTCACCAGTAGCAGCATCTCAGAAACGCCAGCTCGTTACAAGGCAGGCTACGCTGTGTATCACCGGTTTCAGTAAGAGGCACACCGCCGACAACCTCTTAGAGAAACTGAGGGAAATCATCGCCCAGTGGCTTACCCCACTTAGACTCTCCTGGGGATTTGTGATATCTGACAACGCCACCAATATTGTGCGGGCATTACATCTGGGCAAATTCCAGCACGTCCCATGTTTTGCTCACACAATAAACTTGGTGGTGCAGAATTTTCTGAAAAGCGACAGGGGCGTGCAGGAGACGCTTTGGGTGGCCCGAAAAATTTCTGGCCACTTTCGCCATTCAGCGACTGCGTGCCGAAGACTGGAGCGCCAGCAAACACTCTTGAACCTGCCCCGCCATCACCTGAAGCAAGAGGTTGTGACGCGGTGGAACTCAACCCTCTATATGCTTCAGAGGATGGAGGAGCAGCAAAAGGCCATACAAGCCTATACATCCACCTATGACATAGGCAAAGGAGGGGGTATGCACCTGACTCAAGCGCAGTGGAGAATGATTTCCGTGTTGTGCAAGGTTCTCCAGCCCTTCGAACTTGCCACACGTGAAGTCAGTTCAGACACAGCCAGCTTGAGTCAGGTCATTCCCCTCATCAGGCTTTTGCAGAAGCAGCTGGAGAAAGTGAAGGAGGAGCTAAGACGGAGCGATTCCGCTCGGCATGTGGGACTTGTGGATGAAGCCCTTCATTCGCTTTGCCAGGATTCCAGGGTGGTCAATCTGTTGAAATTAGACCACTACATTTTGGCCACCGTGCTTGATCCTAGGTTTAAAGCCTATGTGGTGTCTCTCTTTCCGGCCGACACAAGCCTGCAGAGGTGCAAAGACCTGCTGGTGAACACACTGTCAGCTGAAGCGGAACGTGACACGTCAACGGCTCCTTCTTCATTTTCTCCCGCAACTGGGGCTGCCAGGAAAAAACTTAGGTATCCTAAGCAACCCGCTGGCGGTGATGCAGGGCAGGCAGGACCAAGTTTGGACATCTGGTCCGGACTGAAGGACCTGGCAACAATTTCTGACATGTCTACTGTCACTGCATTTGATACTGTCACCATTGACAGAATGGTGGAGGATTACATCGGTGACAGCATCCAAGTAGGCATGTCAGACAGTCCATACCTGTACTGGCAGGAAAAAGAGGCAATTTGGAGGCCCCTGTACAAGCTGGCTCTATTTTACCTGAGTTGCCCCCCCTCCAGTGTGTACTCCGAAAGAGTGTTTAGTGCAGCCGGGAACCTTGTCAGCGAAAGGCGTAGGAGGTTGCTTCCACAGAATGTGGAGAAGATGATGTTCATCA
Organism: Taudactylus pleione; assembly: GCA_031769625.1. Lineage (NCBI taxonomy): Eukaryota > Metazoa > Chordata > Amphibia > Anura > Myobatrachidae > Taudactylus > Taudactylus pleione. The sequence goes on along the minus strand of JAUIMM010000224.1, from coordinate 136,835 downwards.
AAATGAATTATCAGCTCTTCCAGGCAGACCAGCCTCCAGAAGGTACAGAGGGACCTGTGGTGGTGGATTCAAGTGGGGACGAGTTAATACTTTGTGAGGATGAGGATGTACACACTGAAGAGGGTGAGGAATCGGTGGATGAGGAGGATGAGGATGACATCTTGCCTCCGTAGAGCCAGTTTGTGCAGGGACACATTAATTGCCAGCTTGTTTTGTGGGGGCCCAAACGAACCAATCATTTCAGCCACAGTTGTGTGGCAGACCCTGGCGCTGAAATGATTGATTTGTTAAAGTGTGCATGTCCTGTTTATACAACATAAGGGTGGGTGGGAGGGCCCAAGGACAATTCCATCTTGCACTTCTTTTTTTTCTTTGCATTATGTACAGTTTGGGGCCTAGTTTTTCTAACTGCCATCCTGTCTGCCACTGCAGTGTCACTCCTAGATGGGTCACGTGTTTGTGCCGCCCACTCGTGTCGCTTAGCATAGTCATCCAGCTACCTCGGTGCAACCTTTTGGACATGAAAACACTATTGTGAGGTGTGAGGTGTTCAGAATAGACTGGAAATGAGTGGAAATTAAGGTTATTGAGGTTAATAATAGCATAGGAGCAGAGAAACCAACAAATTCTGTGATTTTAGCTGTTTTTATGCTTTTTAAAAAAAAAATACAGATCCAAAACACAAAACCCAGAACCCAAAACACGGAAGGGTGGTTTTGGCAAAACCAATCCAGATCCAAAACACGAAGAAAGATCCAGATCCAAAACCAAAACACAAAACACGAAAAGTGGCCGGTGCACACCCCTAATTGAGATACGTTCAGTATCCCGGCACAGGGGATGCCGGTGCTCAGAATCCCAACCGCCGGCATCCCAAAGGTAAGTAGCAGGGTTGGGGGAGAGTTGGGGTTAGGCACTAGGGGGAGAGTTAGGCACTAGGGGGAGGGTTAGGGTTAGGCACTAGGGGGAGGGTTAGGCACTAGGGGGAGGGTTAGCCACTAGGGGGAGGGTTAGGCACTAGGGGGAGGGCTAGGGTCAGGCACTAGGGGAGGGTTAGGGTTAGGCACTAGGGGTAGGGTTAGGCACTAGGGGGAGGGTTAGGCACTAGGGGGAGGGCTATGGTTAGGCACTAGGGGGTTAAGCACTAGGGGGAGGGTTAGGCACTAGGGGGAGGGCTAGGGTTAGGCACTAGGGGAGGGTTAGGCACTAAGGGGAGGGTTAGGCACTAGGGGGAAGGCTAGGGTTAGGCACTAGGGGAGGGTTAGGGTTAGGCACTAGGGGTAGGGTTAGGCACTAGGGGGAGTGTTAGAGTTAGGTACTAGGGGGAGAGATAGGCACTAGGGGGAGGGTTAGGCACTAGGGGAGGGTTAGGGCTAGGCACTAGGGGGGAGTTAGGCACTAGGGGGAGGGTTAGGCACTAAGGGGAGGGTTAGGCACTAGGAGGAGGGTTAGGGGTAGGCACTAGGGGGATAGTTAGGCATTAGGGGGGATGGTTAGGCACTAAGGGGAGGGTTAGGGGTAGGCACTAGGGGGAGAGTTAGGCACTAGGGGGAGGGTTAGGCACTAGAGGGTGAGGTTAGGGTCAGGCACTAGGAAGGGAGGGTTAGGGAGAGGGGAAGGGTTAGGATACCTACCAGCAGGTGTCTGTATCCTAACCCAGTTGGGATGCCGGCGTCAGGATTTTGACTGCCGGGATCCCAAGTGCCAGCATCCTGTACCCATCCCTGTTCCATCTTATTATCTCTTTGCAGCTGACTTAATTTCTGACAAGGGACCTGATCCTGAGTCACACACAATAGCGAGTATTGGTCGTCACCCATGTGAGTTTGCAAATAGCCTACAAACTCCTTCGCTTGTGTACATCGTCTGGCCAAATGTGCAAGGGCTGAGACGCCCACTGTTAGCTTCCGTGTAAGCTGTAATACCGATTGGTGCGCCCTTATCCCCAATATTGGTTGCACCACCGAGAATTGCACAAGCCCTATTGGCAGGAGCAGTTTCTCCATCCGACCAAGGCCTCCTATACTTGCATCTGTGAGTCTGTGTATGCAGCCACTTGCATTAGCCGTAGGCATTTTCTGAACCTTTTTGCGCATGCGCAGTTGTAAATAATCGCTCAGCTATGTGAACATCAGTATTGCGTGCATATTTCCTACCACTCAGATTAAGGCCTCTCTTGACTTCTGCCACCGTTCTACTTATTTGAGGGTTATAACCGCTGTTGCAGCAATGTTTATATCATACTTACCAACATTCAGCTCCTTCCTTCCAGGAGGGCGAAAGCCAGGCTTCTACAGCTGGGGGTCGTGGCATGGCAGAAGGGGGCGTTGAATCACGTCAACGGGGTCCGGGGCAATGCAAGGGGATACTAGGGAGATTTGCCTACTTTTCCAGAGCGCCACCCAATTTCCAGGAGACTCCCGGCCATCCCGGGAGAGTAGGCATGTGTGGTTTATATAGCATGTACTTGTCCTGCGTTGTCTTGCACTGTAAGTCACTGTTTTCTTGTCCTGCTCAACTGTTTATGTACTTTAGAAGGCACTGCAGAACCCTTGTGGAGCCATAGAAATAAAGGATAATAATAATAATAATAATAATAATAATAATAATTACATGCATTAATGAGCTATGCTCTATGCCTGTATTATGTTTCTTTCGTTGTTGTTGTTGTTGTGTTATGCTTATTTTGCTTTGGTCTTCATAAAATTTTAAAACCTTTACTCAATAATAAACTCAATAAAAACACATAACAAGTAACAACACAGTGGTAAACTGAAGCACCCTTTATGCTTACAATAGATAACAGTAAAGAATGAGGTGCCTATTCATCAACACTAAAATAACGTTTTTAAGGACATTTTTCTTAAATAACGTTATTTTGGTATTCATGAACAGACTTAACACAGGAGATATCACAGATATCTCCTTGCTAAGTTCCCCTGCGTTAATTTCCACACTCCCCATACATTAGTACATTAGTATGGGGATGTGGAAATTGTGGTATTCATCAAATTCCGAAAATTATCAGTTTTCGGAATTTGATGCAGTTACTATTCGCCACTGTGAGGTGGCGAATAGCAGAATCCACTTACCTGTATCAGCGTGTGCAGGTCCCCCGACGAGTCCCTCCGGCGCTCTGCTCCGTCCTCAGGCTCCGGAGGCTGGTCTGTCATGTGTGCTCCCCAGCAGAGCACAAGAAAGTTTAGAAAAATATATATATTTTTTTTTATTCTAATGTCATGTGGTCTGCTGGGAAACCACATGACAGACCAGCAGGGCAGGACGGAGCCGGAGGCTGCTGCGTGGACAGGTAAGTCGGGGGGGGGGGGGAAGGTGAGCGGAGGGGGGAGGGGGGTGGGGGGGATCGGGGGGGGTACGAAACTTAACGCATCTGTAGGCAGTGCTGCGCATGCGCTGGTTTTACAGATGTAACAGCGCATGCGCAGCACTGTTTCCAGACGCGATAAGGTAGTGTAGGCAGGGAAAAGTATCTATTTCCCGAAAAGCTGTCATCGCAAAAATGACAGCTTTTCGGAATAGATACTTATGGAGAGGTGGAATGATGAATTCCACCTATAATTAGCTAGAACTCCATGAGAGTTCTAAAGCTAATTATCTCCAGAGAATTTTAATGTTTAATGAATAGGCCCCTGAGGCTGTTCTCATTTTGAAGCAAGGACTCTTATTACTCACAGTACCCTGTCCTTTTTGATTTATTTTTTATTTCCATCTTTTGCCTGTAGATCTATGTGGAGTACGTCTATAAATGTCTGCCTGGTTGCAGGATTTATAATAGCATCCCTGTGTACTATTTATAGTGCGCTGTGGTGTGTACACTAGGCTGTGTGTAATGATCATTTGCATCCTAGTCTGCTAAGGTTTATGCTTGTTGCTGCAAACAGGAAAAAGTGAATCTTTACTCAGCAAGTCTGCCATGTGGGTAGCCATTTTGTGTCTTCCCTTCAAGTCCATTACAAGATAACTTATGCCAAGGGATAATCTGGATTGTTTCTGAGAAAAATGGATTTTTGGAGGAGAATGAGATAGGGAATGTAGGATAGTTCAGGTCAGGGTGGTATAGTTTTTCAACATGGTCATAATGCAGACTCGCAGCATGCTGACATCAACATTCATCATGTCGACACTTATGCAATGTCAACATGGTTAGAATGTCGACAAAACGTCCCTAGTGATCTAGTGATGATTCTGGTGGCAAGTATGACTAACCCCTAACCCTCCCCCTAGTGCCTAACCATAACCCCCCTATTCTAGCCTCACTCTAACCCTACTCTCCGGTAGCCTAACCTCCTAACCTGCCGGTTCCTGCCGAATGTCGACATTTCACATGTCAACATTGTAAATATATCGACATTGTACAGATGCTGACGGGTTCAATGTCGACATTTCAATGTAGGCTAAATAACTATCAACATTGTGGTGTTGACATTGTGACGACATTCCATCCAGGTCACCTACCTCAAAACACATGAAAGTGCCGCAGTCTGCATATTACCTCACTTTGGGGTCTATTTACTAAGCAGTGTTAGGAGACAGAGTGAAAAGTGATAAGAAAGTGATAAAGTGCCAGGCAATCAGCTCCCAACTGTCATTTTTCAAACACAGCCTGTGAGATGACAATTGGGAGCTGATTGGCTGGCACCTTATCACTTTTCACTCTGTCTCCTAACACTGCTTAGTAAATAGACCCCTCAATTAGTTATTATTATGCACAAATGAAGCTAAAACCACCAGAAGAAAAAAGAATCTCCTACAATTTCCATCATAGCTCTCACACCCCCTCCTCACCTCCCCTGTCATCTTTCTTTTTTTAAGGAAACATTAATTACAGGAAATAGCATGTTTTCTTTTTTGGCCAGTTCTCAATTTTCTGGTTCAAAAAGGAAAGTAGATTCTGTTCCAGAATACATTAGAGCAGTGGGAAGAAAGGAAAGTAACGCTCTGTTGAAAAGTAAATAGTAACGAATATTTTAGGTTAAAAAATGGCAAAGCAGTGTACCGAGACATACGGCAGGTCTGGGTGAATCTAAGGAGATATCATATTGTCAGTGGTTCCCAAACTGTGCGCTGTGGCACCCTGGGGTGCCTTGGGACACTTTCCAGGGGTGCCTCAGGCTAATGGTCCAGCACCAATTCAAGTTATTTATGGTCAATGTAATGTAAATATGTGGACAAACAGAAGCACAAACCCATCCACCACTATATAGCTGACCCTAAGGATGACAGGGCAGCACAATTTACTTCACTTTACTACTTCACTACATTTGTTTCTGAATTTCTCATTAACAAAGTTTTGGCCAGGGATGTGCAGTCACGGAAGGCAGAGCCTCCTCTGTTATACTCCCTCCCCTATCATACTCCCTGTCATGCTCCAGAGTTTTGCTAAAAAAAACTGTGCTCAGGTGTGCCTCCCCAGCCATTGGCCTCACTGCCCATCATTGCTTTTAGCTTTCGGGGGCCGTGAAAACAATGCTGATACTATAGGGCACCGTGATTCAAAAAATTTGGGAACCACTGATCTTACACAGTTCTGCTCTTTCAAGAACCTGAGGATTCTACCGTGCTGGAATTCCGAGTGTTTATTTATATTAACTTAATTGTTATCTTAATACACCTTTCTTACTTTTTGGGCAATTGTTCAATCAATCTTTACAAATATTCTGTTCAATTATCTGTTCACTTTTTTAATGCAATTAGTAAAATTGAGTTTTATTGCACATACCTACTCATTCCCTAGTGTACCTACAATGAAAGAACTCACTTTACCTTTGTTTTTAATTATAATATGTGTTTATATATAAACTGTAAAACAATAACTAGGGGTGTGCACCGGCCACTTTTCGTGTTTTGTGTTTTGGTTTTGGATCTGGATCTTTCTTCGTGTTTTGGATCTGGATTGGTTTTGCCAAAACCACCCTTCCGTGTTTTGGGTTCTGGGTTTTGTGTTTTGGATCTGTATTTTTTTGAAAAAAAGCATAAAAACAGCTAAAATCACAGAATTTGTAGGTTTTTCTGCTCCTATGCTATTATTAACCTCAATAACCTTAATTTCCACTCATTTCCAGTCTATTCTGAACACCTCACACCTCACAATAGTGTTTTTATGTCCAAAAGGTTGCACCGAGGTAGCTGGATGACTATGCTAAGCGACACGAGTGGGCGGCACAAACACGTGACCCATCTAGGAGTGACACTGCAGTGGCAGGCAGGATGGCAGTTAGAAAAACTAGGCCCCAAACTGTACATAATGCAAAGAAAAAAAGAGGTGCAAGATGGAATTGTCCTTGGGCCCTCCCACCCACCCTTATGTTGTATAAACAGGACATGCACACTTTAACAAATCAATCATTTCAGCGCCAGGGTCTGCCACACAACTGTGGCTGAAATGATTGGTTCGTTTGGGCCCCCACAAAACAAGCTGGCAATTAATGTGTCCCTGCACAAACTGGCTCTACGGAGGCAAGATGTCATCCTCATCCTCCTCATCCACCGATTCCTCACCCTCTTCAGTGTGTACATCCTCATCCTCACAAAGTATTAACTCGTCCCCACTTGAATCCACCACCACAGGTCCCTCTGTACCTTCTGGAGGCTGGTCTCCCTGGAAGAGCTGATAATTCATTTTGATGAACATCATCTTCTCCACATTCTGTGGAAGCAACCTCCTACGCCTTTCGCTGACAAGGTTCCCGGCTGCACTAAACACTCTTTCGGAGTACACACTGGAGGGGGGGCAACTCAGGTAAAATAGAGCCAGTTTGTACAGGGGCCTCCAAATTGCCTCTTTTTCCTGCCAGTACAGGTATGGACTGTCTGACATGCCTACTTGGATGCTGTCACCGATGTAATCCTCCACCATTCTGTCAATGGTGACAGTATCATATGCAGTGACAGTAGACATGTCAGAAATTGTTGCCAGGTCCTTCAGTCCGGACCAGATGTCCAAACTTGGTCCTGCCTGCCCTGCATCACCGCCAGCGGGTTGCTTAGGATACCTAAGTTTTTTCCTGGCAGCCCCAGTTGCGGGAGAAAATGAAGAAGGAGCCGTTGACGTGTCACGTTCCGCTTCAGCTGACAGTGTGTTCACCAGCAGGTCTTTGCACCTCTGCAGGCTTGTGTCGGCCGGAAAGAGAGACACCACATAGGCTTTAAACCTAGGATCGAGCACGGTGGCCAAAATGTAGTGGTCTGATTTCAACAGATTGACCACCCTGGAATCCTGGCAAAGCGAATGAAGGGCTTCATCCACAAGTCCCACATGCCGAGCGGAATCGCTCCGTCTTAGCTCCTCCTTCACTTTCTCCAGCTGCTTCTGCAAAAGCCTGATGAGGGGAATGACCTGACTCAAGCTGGCAGTGTCTGAACTGACTTCACGTGTGGCAAGTTCGAAGGGCTGAAGAACCTTGCACAACACGGAAATCATTCTCCACTGCGCTTGAGTCAGGTGCATACCCCCTCCTTTGCCTATGTCATAGGTGGATGTATAGGCTTGTATGGCCTTTTGCTGCTCCTCCATCCTCTGAAGCATATAGAGGGTTGAGTTCCACCGCGTCACAACCTCTTGCTTCAGGTGATGGCGGGGCAGGTTCAAGAGTGTTTGCTGGCGCTCCAGTCTTCGGCACGCAGTCGCTGAATGGCGAAAGTGGCCAGAAATTTTTCGGGCCACCCAAAGCGTCTCCTGCACGCCCCTGTCGCTTTTCAGAAAATTCTGCACCACCAAGTTTATTGTGTGAGCAAAACATGGGACGTGCTGGAATTTGCCCAGATGTAATGCCCGCACAATATTGGTGGCGTTGTCAGATATCACAAATCCCCAGGAGAGTCTAAGTGGGGTAAGCCACTGGGCGATGATTTCCCTCAGTTTCTCTAAGAGGTTGTCGGCGGTGTGCCTCTTACTGAAACCGGTGATACACAGCGTAGCCTGCCTTGTAACGAGCTGGCGTTTCTGAGATGCTGCTACTGGTGACGCTGCTGCTGTTGCTGCGTAAGGTGATACATCTACCCAGTGGGCTGTCACAGTCATATAGTCCGTAGTCTGCCCTGTTCCACTTGTCCACATGTCCGTGGTTAAGTGGACATTGTGTACAACGGCATTTTTCAGGACACTGAGGACACTTTTTCTGACGTTTCTGTACAGTCTCGGTATCGCCTGCCTAGTGAAGTGGAATCTAGACGGGATTTGGAACCGGGGACACACTACCTCCATCAATTGTCTAAATCCCACTGCACTAATGGCGGATACCGGACGCACGTCTAACACCAACATAGCAGTCAAGGCCTCAGTTAGACGTTTTGCTTCAGGATGACTGCTGTCGTACTTCATCCTCCTCGCTAAGGACTGTTGGAGGGTCAATTGTTTAGTAAAAGTAGTGGTGTTCCTACTTCCTCTCTGGGATGATGAACGACTCCCAGCAGCAGCAGCAACAGCAGCAGCGGCAGCAGTAGGCGTAGCAATGCAGGATCCTCCGGAGGAATCCCGGATAGGAGAGTCAGTCATGCCAGTGATATGGCCTGCAGGACTACTTCCGATCCTGACTAAGGAGGAAATTGACGAGGAGGGAGTTGACGGTGTGGTTTGCAGGCGCTTGGATACAACAGGACAACGGGATTTAGGTGTCCCTGGACTGCTTACGGTCTGAGCCAAAGTTTCTGAACTTGACAGTAACTTTTTATGAACGCGCTGCAGGTGCCGTATAAGGGAGGATGTTCCTAGGTGGTTGACGTCCCTACCCCTACTTATTTCACCTTTACATATGGTACATATGGCAAGACAGTTGTTGTCCGGATTTGGATAGAAATATTGCCAGACCAAAGAGGTGGAATGTTTGGTCTTCTGCCCAGGCATGACCGTGATGGGCTTTTTCATCCCACGGACAACAACTGTCTCCCCCGGAGCCTGATTTAAACAAACCACATCACCATCAGAATCCTCCTCGCCAACTTCCTCCTCAGCGCCAGCTACACCAGTATCCTCATCCTGTTGTACTTCAACAGTGACATCTTCAATTTGCATATCAGCAAGTGGACTGTGGGTGCTCCTTTCAGCACTTGCAGGGGGCGTGCAAATGGTGGAAAGAGCCACCTCTTCCCGTCCAGTGCTGGGAAGGTCAGGCATCGCAACCACCACCACACTTGGACTCTCTTTGGGGATTTGTGATATCTTCTTAGAAAGCACAGTTCTTCGCTGTGCTTTTGCCAGCTTAACTCTTTTGATTTTTTTAGTGGGAGGAGTGCTTCCATCGTCATGTGAAGCTGAACCACTAGTCATGAACATACTAGGGATCGACCTTAGCCGTTCCTTGCCACTCCGTGTCGTAAATGGCATATTGGCAAGTTTACGTTTCTCTTCAGCTGATTTAAATGTCTTTTTCAAGGTCATTTTCCTGAACTTTGCCATTTGGGATTGTATGTGCCCTCTACTATGACATTGGGCATCGGCCTTGGCAGACGACGTTGATGGCATGTTATCGTCTATGTCATGACTAGTGGCAGCAGCTTCAGCACTAGGAGGAAGTGGTTCTTGATCTTTCTCTATTTTATTTTTATCGGAGAAAGTTTGGTCCTCCATTTATGTTATATCGATTTGATATATACGTGCGGCTAAACACAGAAAATAAATTTTTTTTTGGTTCGGACTGGAGTGTACTTTGTGGGTTACAGCACCCTTTAACGGTCAAGCCAGCCGGCCCTTTACTTATGACACAGGCGCACTCTTGGCACTACTTTGTTGATGCACGTGCGGCTACTGCGCACACAATTCACAAACACAGAAAATAATTTTTTTTTGGTTTGGACTGGAGTGTACTTTGGGGGTTACAGCACCCTTTAACGGTCAAGCCAGCCGGCCCTTTACTTATGACACAGGCGCACGCTTGGCACTACTTTGTTGATGCACGTGCGGCTACTGCGCACACAATTCACAAACACAGAAAATAATTTTTTTTTGGTTTGGACTGGAGTGTACTTTCGGGGGTTACAGCACCCTTTAACGGTCAAGCCAGCCGGCCCTTTACTTATGACACAGGCGCACGCTTGGCACTACTTTGTTGATGCACGTGCGGCTACTGCGCACACAATTCACAAACACAGAAAATAATTTTTTTTTAGGTTTGGACTGGAGTGTACTTTCGGGGGTTACAGCACCCTTAACGGTCAAGCCAGCCGGCCCTTTACTTATGACACAGGCGCACGCTTGGCACTACTTTGTTGATGCACGTGCGGCTACTGCGCACACAATTCACAAACACAGAAAATAATTTTTTTTTTGGTTTGGACTGGAGTGTACTTTCGGGGGTTACAGCACCCTTAACGGTCAAGCCAGCCGGCCCTTTACTTATGACACAGGCGCACGCTTGGCACTACTTTGTTGATGCACGTGCGGCTACTGCGCACACAATTCACAAACACAGAAAATAATTTTTTTTTTGGTTTGGACTGGAGTGTACTTTCGGGAGTTACAGCACCCTTAACGGTCAAGCCAGCCGGCCCTTTACTTATGACACAGGCGCACGCTTGGCACTACTTTGTTGATGCACGTGCGGCTACTGCGCACACAATTCACAAACACAGAAAATAATTTTTTTTTGGTTTGGACTGGAGTGTACTTTCAGGGGTTACAGCACCCTTTAACGGTCAAGCCAGCCGGCCCTTTACTTATGACACAGGCGCACGCTTGGCACTACTTTGTTGATGCACGTGCGGCTACTGCGCACACAATTCACAAACACAGAAAATAATTTTTTTTTGGTTTGGACTGGAGTGTACTTTCGGGGGTTACAGCACCCTTTAACGGTCAAGCCAGCCGGCCCTTTACTTATGACACAGGCGCACTCTTGGCACTACTTTGTTGATGCACGTGCGGCTACTGCGCACACAATTCACAAACACAGAAAATAATTTTTTTTTAGGTTTGGACTGGAGTGTACTTTCGGGGGTTACAGCACCCTTTAACGGTCAAGCCAGCCGGCCCTTTACTTATGACACAGGCGCACGCTTGGCACTACTTTGTTGATGCACGTGCGGCTACTGCGCACACAATTCACAAACACAGAAAATAATTTTTTTTTGGTTTGGACTGGAGTGTACTTTCGGGGGTTACAGCACCCTTTAACGGTCAAGCCAGCCGGCCCTTTACTTATGACACAGGGGCACTCTTGGCACTACTTTGTTGATGCACGTGCGGCTACTGCGCACACAATTCACAAACACAGAAAATAATTTTTTTTTAGGTTTGGACTGGAGTGTACTTTCGGGGGTTACAGCACCCTTAACGGTCAAGCCAGCCGGCCCTTTACTTATGACACAGGCGCACGCTTGGCACTACTTTGTTGATGCACGTGCGGCTACTGCGCACACAATTAACAAACACAGAAAATAATTTTTTTTTGGTTTGGACTGGAGTGTACTTTCGGGGGTTACAGCACCCTTTAACGGTCAAGCCAGCCGGCCCTTTACTTATGACACAGGCGCACGCTTGGCACTACTTTGTTGATGCACGTGCGGCTACTGCGCACACAATTCACAAACACAGAAAATAATTTTTTTTTAGGTTTGGACTGGAGTGTACTTTCGGGGGTTACAGCACCCTTAACGGTCAAGCCAGCCGGCCCTTTACTTATGACACAGGCGCACGCTTGGCACTACTTTGTTGATGCACGTGCGGCTACTGCGCACACAATTCACAAACACAGAAAATAATTTTTTTTTTGGTTTGGACTGGAGTGTACTTTCGGGGGTTACAGCACCCTTAACGGTCAAGCCAGCCGGCCCTTTACTTATGACACAGGCGCACGCTTGGCACTACTTTGTTGATGCACGTGCGGCTACTGCGCACACAATTCACAAACACAGAAAATATATTATTTTTTTAGCACTTGGGGGGAGCACCCCTGATGGACAGAGCACCCCCTGGACAACACTACAGCACCCCTTTAGGACTGGGACACTGCACAGGACTTTGGAACTGACTGCACAACACAGTCCAGCCAGCCCCTATGGACTTTGAAGTAGTGGACACAGCCCCTATTAACAACAGCAGCACAGCACAACACAGCCAGCCCCTATGGACTTTGAAGTAGTGGACAACAGCAGCACTACACTACACTACACTACACAGCACTAACTCCCACCCTCCCTCTTCACTGTCCACAGCCGAGTGAGAAAATGGCGCCGACGCGGGTACCTTATATAGGATCCAAAACCCGCGAGACTCGGAAGGCGGGATGATGACGTTTTGCCTCGATGTCAGATCCGAGTCAGGCGGGAAAAGTCGAGCCTGACTCGGATCGGACTCGGATCGGGGGGGCTCGGGGGGGTTCGGATTTCAGAAATCCGAACCCGCTCACCCCTAACAATAACATGAGCACTGGTTCATTTATTCTGAAACAAGAAAACGCATGGACATCTCCCCTTCTTCTGGCAAGAACATTCGGACTTGTTAGCTTTATTTGTTTTTTCAGAGTTTGGGTTCAATAACATTTTGTTGCATCTGATGTCATATCTACGCATCCTTCAGATGGAATCGTTATTAAATATCGACGGCTGAACAGCCCACAGCCAACGGTTCTCATACCGACGCCGGAAGCCTGAAGGGGGGTGCCTAACCCTAACCTCTCCCCGGGGGTGCCTAACCCTAACCCCTCCTTCCGCTAACCATAACCTCCCCCCGGGGGTGCCTACCCCTAACCCCTCATTCCACTCCCCCCCCCCGTGGTTACAACCTAGCTATCCAGGCGTCGGGATTTCGGCTTGGGACTAAAGATAGGCATCAGCATTTCGACACCTATCTTTAGGTCTGCCTTCCGCCGTCGGTATTTCGGGCGCCAGTAAATTAACTGCCTCCCCTTCAGACGGGTCATTCCATGACATGATGGACAGCGTGAAGGCACTCATAGCGAAGTACAGCATAGGCGAGCTTATGTGTATACACCTCGAAGAGCATTGGGCAGACAATCGAGGAGAACATGCACAAAACCAAAGTGTTTTACTCTATGCATCAGGTGCACTTCAGAAATAAATTAGAGGGTAATTCCAATGCCAAATTCACATCATGAGATCAGTAGGACATCCCGCTAGTGTTAGGCAGTCTGGGGAAAGGCAACAGAGACCTGATCCTAAACATGTAGAGCTACACATACTGGACTAAATAGTAGCTGACTGACAGTTTATATTAGATTTAGTTTGGTATGTTTTGTTGAAAATCATAATGTCGACATGATCATGTCGATACGACTGTAATGTTGACATGCAGTATGTCTACATGCGTAGGATGTTGACATTGACCATGTCAACATTCATCATGTCAACAGTGATGAAATGTCAACACGATTAGAATGTTGACAAAACTGCACCAGCGTTTCCTGGATACGGCAGTCAGCTGATCCAGCAGCGTTGAATACTCAACTCTTATCCCTAACCCTAAACTGCAGCCTAACCCTAATGTTGGCATTCTGTTGAAAGTCGACATTCGTCATGTCGACATTACAATAATGTCGACATTGTGGTGTCAACATTACGGTTGGCAACATTTTGAATGTTAACATAGTGATGGCATCCCCATTGGATCTACAAGTGCAGGTAACAGTGGAGACCAACTGGAATCTCTTGTTCACAAGTTCATCACTTGTTAAACAACATAAATATAAAAAATAAAAATGACGCTGGCCTACCTGAAAAAGAGAATCTATTAAGTGACTCATTTACCCCATGGACTTGAAGATACCCCCAGTTTGCCCCCCCAATCTAATTTAGGTCGGATTCAGAGATGTACGCTAATGCAATCACAAGTGCAGTTTCGAACTGTTCTCAGTTGCGAGAATATGGTAATATTTCCAAAGCTTACCCGAGCATGGGGGCGGCCACTGCTGCCTTCTCATATCCGTCCAACGTCATGCACAAGCGTAAAGATCGGCAACATCGACACAGATTGAGGAAGCCATACAGCATATGTGGCAAGTCTGACCTGTTTTAAACGGGATGCAGTCAGGATACGGGTGGCACTATCCCGCCCGCCGATATCCTGACATTTGCATCCCGACACGGGACTAAAGATAGGCATTGAAATTCTAACACCTATCATTCGCCCCACTACGGAATCCTGACACCTGGCATACCGAACTAAGGTATGCCAGGTGTCTTAGCGTTAGGTTTAGGGTCCCCAGGGGGACTAATGGTTAGGCACCCCCAGGGAGGGTTAGGGTAGGGGAAGGGAGGGGTTAGGCTTAGGCACCACTATGGGGTTCTCTTAACAGCAGTGTGGGCCCTGGGCAAAGCAATGCACTGGGGCCCCTACCCACCCATTCACAGGAAAAAAATGTAAATGGTCAATAAAATGAAACCCTCCTGCATGCCCATCAGACCTCCCACACCTGCAGAGAGACTCTGACTGGTCTGAAGCCGGCGGATGAAGTGAAACTGGGGTGAGGTGAGTAGTCATCACCGGGGGTTAGGGGGGTGGGGGAGGTTAGATCAGAATACAGTGCATCGGCGGCCGGCGTATAAAAATGTCACAAATTTACCAACTGGCCGCGGCTGCAGGGGGGCGGATTGGCATGCCCCTACAAACTTTGGGCCCTTGGGCAACTGCCCAACAAGCCCAATGGAAGAGATGACCCTGGTTAGGGTTAGGCACCCCCCGTGAGGGTTACGTTTAGAGTGTGGGGAGGGGGGGGGGTTAGGTTTAGGCCCTAATGGGGGGAGGTTAGGCACTAGGGGGGAAGGTTAGGGTTAGGCACCCCTAAGGGAGAGGTTGGGTTGGTGGGGGAGAGGGGAGGGTTAGGGTACTTACCTCAAGGTGTCAGGATTTCAACCTGCCAGGCTGCCGCTGTCTGTATTTGATCCGGTGGCTAAACAGCCGCCGGCATTACATACCGATTCCTTTCAAACACAGCTTCTCTCCTGACACACAGAGAGCTCTCTTGCTGCAAAGGAGATCGCAATGGATTATGCAAGCCCATGAAATGGCATTTAGGTCAGACATGCCCCAAATGCTGACTACCTGTCGCTCACTTTGTGATTGAATGTTCTGTGTGAGAGTAGTTGCTAAACATTCGCTGCGCAATGCGGTTTACACACATGTGCAATGGCTAACAATCGTTCGATCTGTGCAAATATCGCCATTGCATACATCTCATAATCAGGCCCTCAATACGGACCTAAGAGAGATACTCTGAAACAGTCAGAGCGTGATCAGGGGTCAGGGCCGGCAGCTAAATGGCTGGCCTAAGAATTTTGTTCTGATATGCAGAAATACAGATTTGAATGTGGGCGTGTTTTTCACATGACATTTCAACCCCAACTTGCATTCTATGTTTAGCGCATTTTCCTGGCTATGCCCGTGTGGCAGGGCTCCTTGCCTTTGCAAGTATGATAATAAACAAGGTATTATAATATATGAGTCTAGTGCGAAACAAGTTGAAAAGTCCCTGTCCCGCGACTATCTAAACTCTGTTCTTCCCATGATGCAATAATGTCAGTGCTCAGCATAATGTGATTGCACAGGATATCAGGGGGAAAAAACAGGAAAATGCCTCATCCAGTTTGTGCAAATTCAGATCCGCACCCATTCTAGAGAAATCTGCAGACACAACAATTTTTTTATCCCTTCCAAAGTCAATTGCTATAACACAGGGCGGGGGACGCATTTACAGACTCCTAAAGCAGCAAAGTCAATTGTTTTATCCAAAAAAAAAGGGTGTAGCTGCCATTTAGGCAGCACTTTTGGACAGATGGCGTTTGTCACCCCATGTCAGTGAAGAAGGAGGGAGGGGGGTGTAATTTGCCAGGCTCCAACATTGTAAACCGATGACATTGACAAGATCTGGCAGGATGTCACATGTATAGGATGGGAAAGTCATGGGGGGGTTGTTGTGCTTGGGGTAGTATTATTATTATTATCATTTATTTATATGGCGCCACAAGTGTTCCGCAGCGCCTTACAAAGTACATGAACAAATAAGTAACCAGTGACTTACATTACAATACTAAGCAGGACATGGACATGTATAATAAACATTGCTATATTACCAACCATTACACTTACATAAGCAGCCGAGTGTTGGTTGCCCTAGTGGGGAGTAAGAGATAAATTAAATGACAGTAGGGAGAAGCACAAGAGGGTAGAGGGCCCTGCTCGAAAGAGCTTACATTCTTTAAGGGAGGGGCAGACAAACTGGTGTGACACATGGGGTAGGTGGGGAGGAAGGAAGATGTAGCAGCAAATTAGGATGAGAGCTGGAAGGCTTTAATGAATTAATGGGTCTTAAGAGCTCGTTTGAAAGATTGTAGAGAGGTGCAGAGTCTGATGGGGAGAGGGAGGGAGTTCCAAAGGTGGAGAGCAACGTGGGCAAAATCTTGGAGGCGGGAGTGGGAGGAAGTAATCAATTGGCATGAAAGGCGGCGTGTATTAAGTGAACAAAGAGGGCTGACAGAAGAGTGAAGGGAGTGGAGATCAGAAATGTAAATTGGAGAGGAATGGGTGAGGGCTTTGTAAGTGAGTGTGAGAACCTTGAATTGGGTTCTGAAAGGAAAGGGGAGCCAGTGGAGGGCTTGTAAGAGAGGGGAGGCAGATGTAGAGTGTTTGAAGAGGAAGATGAGCCAAGAAGCAGCATTGAGCACAGACTGGAGAGAAGAGAGATGGGATTTGGGGAGGTCAGATAGGAGGAGGTTACAGTAGTCCAATCTGGAGATGACCAGTGAATGTTATGAGGGTTTTGGTGGCATCCTGGGTGAGAAAGGGTCTGATCTTGGAAATATTCTTGAGATGGAAACAACAGGACTGCGAGGGGTTCTGAATATGTGGTTTGAAGAAGAGGGAAAAGTCCAGGATGACTCCAAGACAACGCACTTTGGAACTAGATGAGATAGTTATGCCATCTATTGATAAAGAAATAGTGGGAAGTGATGTTATGTGGGTGGGTGGGAAGACGATCAGCTCAGTCTTAGAAATATTAAGTTTGAGAAATCGCTGGAACATCCAGGAAGAGATAGCAGAGAGACAGTTAGAGATACGAGTCAGTAGAGAGGGGGAAAGATCAGGTGAGGAAACGTAGATTTGAGTATCATCAGCATAGAGATGATAATGGAGGTCAAAAGAGTGGATGAGTTTACCTAGAGAGGATGTATAGAGAGAGAATAGTAGAGGTCCAAGAACAGAACCTTGGGGAACACCTATTGTAAGAGGCTGTGGTGGGGAGGAGTTTTCGTGAGAGGAAACAGAGAAGGAGCGGTCAGAGAGGTAAGAGGACAGCCAGGAGAGAACAGTATCATGTAGACCAAGGGAGTGAAGGATATGCAGCAGTAGAGGGTGGTCCACAGGGTCAAAAGAAGCAGAGAGGTCAAGGAGAATGAGCAGGGAGTAGTGGCCCTTGGATTTGGCAGCAATGAGGTAATTGCTGACTTTTGTGAGGGCAGTTTCAGTGGAGAGGAGAGAACGGAAGCCAGACTGAAAAGGGTCAAAGAGGGAGTGGGAGGAAAGAAATGTGGTGAGGCGGTTGTAAACAATACGTTCAAGCAGTTTGGGGGCAAAGGGAGGAGAGAGATTGGTCGTTAGTTAGAGAGAATATTAGGATCAAGGTTAGGTTTTTTAAGAATGGTTGAGACAGGGGCATGCTTGAATGCAGAAGGAACTGTGCCAGAAGAGAGGGAGAGATTAAGTAGGTTGGCAAGATGGGAGCAGGCAGAAGAAGAGAGGTAGCAGAGGAGGCAGGAGGGGATAGGGGAGAGGTGGAAGGGGGGGGAGGACTGGATAAGGGCCTTAACTTCCTCTCCAGTCACAGGGGTCAGTAAAATGGATGGGATGGGGAGATCCAGGAAAGGAGGAGGTGGAGAGCTGGAGTACTGGTTGGATATGATGTCCTGACATATGGAATCAATTTTAGATGTAAAATAGGTAGCAAAGTCAGTGGCAGAGAGCAAGGAGGGGAGACGAGGAAGAGGTGGGCAGAGGAGGGAGTTGAAGGTGGAAAAGAGACACTGATTTGAGGACTGGGAGGAGATGTGACTGTTTAGAGAGGGAAAGGGGAGCACTGTAGGATGACAGCATGAATTTGAAATGGAGAAAATCTGCCTGAGAGTGTGATCTTCTCCACTGTTGCTCGGCGGTTCGTGAACATTTTTGCAGGTATCTGGTGCATTTGGAATGCCAGGGTTGAGGTGTGGATTTGCAAGGGTGAGTAGTGATTGCCGGAGCAACAGAGTCAAGAGCAGAAGTAAGGGAGGCATTGTGTAGGGAAGCAGCTTGTTCAGCGCAGGAGAAAGAGAGGATAGGGGAGAGAAGTGAGTCAAGTAGGGAAGAAAAGAAAGCAGTGTCGATAGCTTCAATGTTACATTTAATGATTTTGGCTCTCAGAGGTAAAGGAGGGGAAGGAGAAAGGGATAGGTTAAAAGTGAGAAGGTGATGGCCATAGAGGGGGAATGGGGAATTGCAGTAGGCAGAAATATCACAACGGTGAGTGAATGCCAGATCAAGCAAATGCCCACTTGCATGGGAGGGTGAGGAGGTCCATTGGGAGAGGCCAAGGGCTCTATTTACTACAATCCACATATTGAATGCAGATTGTAGTGTGATATTACCGACCGAATTCGCATTGCGAGAAAGCTCTGTCCCTGCGAATCCCCTCCGCACACTAGTCACGGTATTTTCGAAAAAAAATACTGTGACAAAGTGCCTGTGCATGCGCCGACCGGCCGCTGCTGCTACTCACCAGCGCTAAACCCCCCTGTGCTAAGCCCACCCCTCGCAAACGCGGACACCCCCTCCACAACCCCCCGTCCCTTAATTACAATTACCTGCATGACCCGGGCCTCCGGTGATGTCCTCCAAGCCTCCGGTCAGCTGATATCCCATACTGCACTGGGACCCAATCACCTGATGACTGAGCTGCAGTGCAGTATGGGAGACCAGCTGACAGGAGGGAGGACATCACCCGGAGCCCCGATCACCGGTCCATGGAGTCAGGTAAGTACATTTTTTTTTTTCACAGTGTATCAGCGTGTGGTCAGCTGATCACTGGGGTCGGCTCCCGGCTCTGCTCTCCCCGTTAGAGCAGAGTAGGAGTCTGGTAACCAGGGGAGACCCTGGATAACACCACCTCCAGGTGGTGTTATTATCACAGGGCCTCCCTAGGTATTTTTTTCACAATTTATTTTTAATAACTTTGGCCAGATCACATTTCCCATTGCAATTATGGGAAATGCGATCTGATTACTAAAAATAAGTGATACTTAGGGGTTGGAGTAGAACTTGACAAATTCTACTCCAATTGCCCTGTAATAACTATAGGTGATACTAAAATAATGTGAAAAGGGTGTGAAAACATCCTTTTTCACTTTATTTTAGTAAAAATAATGTTAATAAATAGAGCCCCAAATGAGGAAGTGACGGTGAGTAGTTTGGAGGCAGCGGATTCTGTGGGGATATCAATTGGAATATTGAAGTCACCTAGGATAATAGAGGGAAGGTCTGAGGAGAGAAAGTGTCAGCCAGGAAGCAAAGTTGTCAAGGAACTTGGAGGGCCGGTAGATGACAGCTACTCTAAGGTGTACTGGTTGGAAGAGGCGTATAGCATGAACTTCAAATGTGGAGAATGTAAGGGATTGTTCTGAGGGTATAAGTTGGTATGAGTAACCAGGGGATAGAAGGACCCCAACACCACCCCCATGGTGACCCCCAGGCCTGGGGGTGTGGGAGAAGGGGAGGGCCCCCATAAGAGAGAGCTGCAGGAGAAGTGGTGTCAGAGGGTAAAATCCAGGTTTCAGTAATGGCAAGGAGATTCAGGGAGTTGGATATGAAAAGGTCATGGATGGGGGCCAGTTTGTTACAGACTGATCTGGCATTCCATAGGGCACAGGATAGATTGACAGAGTTGATAGGAGAAATGTGAATGAGATTGTCAGGGTTGCTATAGCATGTAGAGGAGATTACTTTGCGAGTGTAGGGATCATTCGGGCTCCTGTGCTAGGGGGGTATATATATATATAATGGGGGGTCGCATGATCAGTGCAGACAGAGGGAGACTGCTCCTGCTCATTGGCAGCAGCCTCCCTGGGTCCTCTGCAGCCCAGCACACAGCAGTATGTGCTCATTGGCAGCAGCCTCCCTGGGTCCTCTGCAGCCCAGCACACAGCAGTGTGTGCTCATTGGCAGCAGCCTCCCTGGGTCCTCTGCAGCCCAGCACACAGCAGTATGTGCTCATTGGCAGCGGCCTCCCTGGATCCTCTGCAGCCCAGCACACAGCAGTATATGCTCATTGGCAGCGGCCTCCCTGGATCCTCTGCAGCCCAGCTCACAGCAGTATGTGCTCCTTGGCAGCAGCCTCACTGGATCCTCTGCAGCCCAGCACACAGCAGTATGTGCTCATTGGCAGCAGCCTTCCTGGATCCTCTGCAGCCCAGCTCACAGCAGTATGTGCTCATTGGCAGCAGCCTCCCTGGGTCCTCTGCAGCCCAGCTCACAGCAGTATGTGCTCATTGGCAGCAGCCTCCCTGGATCCTCTGCAGCCCAGCTCACAGCAGTATGTGCTCATTGGCAGCAGCCTCCCTGGGTCCTCTGCAGCCCAGCTCACAGCAGTATGTGCTCATTGGCAGCAGCCTTCCTGGGTCCTCTGCAGCCCAGCACACAGCAGTATGTGCTCATTGGCAGCAGCCTCCCTGGATCCTCTGCAGCCCAGCTCACAGCAGTATGTGCTCATTGGCAGCAGCCTTCCTGGATCCTCTGCAGCCCAGCACACAGCAGTATGTGCTCATTGGCAGCAGCCTCCCTGGATCCTCTGCAGCCCAGCTCACAGCAGTATGTGCTCCTTGGCAGCAGCATCCCTGGATCCTCTGCAGCACAACACACAGCAGTATGTGCTCATTGGCAGCAGCCTTCCTGGATCCTTTGCAGCACAGTGTGGAAAGAGAGGCCATTGACAGGTAAGAAGTGTAATTGGGGGCAGATTCGGGCTCCTGTTGGGACACTTCAGCAAGAACGGACCTGGGTAATTAGTACCCACTCCCCCCCCTTCCTTGGCACCCCTGGCTGTAGTACCGACCAAAACGACTGATGAAACAGGGACCCATACAATAAAAGCTTTGATTAGGGCAGCATGTATTGCCGTTACATCCTTCAATAGTCAGTGTATATGGTCAACCTAGCAGCTCTCAATAGGGCCGAGCATTGCATTTGAAAGCACTATCAGCGCCTGTGGTTTCCTGCTTGTCTGCATCATACTGACCTATTTTTGAACATACCTGACATCATTTTGAAAGGGGACTCAGGACATTGTATGCGTCACATTGGGGGTATAGCCATTCGTCATTCCCTGTTGTTCATCTTGCTTGGGGTGTGCCCATGTCCAATCTTCTCTCTCCATCCCCCGTCCCTGCTGGACTCTGCAGACCGTAGGTGAGAAGGTGGGTCAGTGCCAAAATCAGGACATCTGAGAGGTACAGTATGCCCTTCAGGAGAACCCAAAAGGTAAACTGCAGAGGGCATGAAGATTAAATGTTCTGCGGGGGGGACATGTCAATAACGAAACAAAACAGTCCCCAGTCCAAGGGGCACAGAGAGAGGGGCAGAGCGGGTACTAAGTTGGGGGGCCGAGGCCAGTTGCTGAGGATGACTAATGTCCCCCTTTGCAGCACATAGTATTTTGCAGTATTTTTTTCTGCAAGGGGTGTGGCCACACTCCCAGATTTGGTCACACCCCCTTTAGCAGTGGTCTTGTCCAGCCCACCTACTGTATTTCACTAGAGAAGTGGGCGGGATCTTGACGGGTGATCTACAAAAATGCCCAGATAACCAGGCTCTGAAAGGCTTAGTTTTTTCAGAGATAGGACCCAGTAGCAAAAGCCATCTTTAGCATTGTTTTCTATAGGCTACTTTTCCTAATACTGTATGTATGTGGAGTGTCATGCTCCAATCCCTCTCTGCCAGCCTATACTTCCACATGTGTTGCCATTTAGGAGGTAAGCCTGGCTGGAACAACTCAGTACAGTGACAGGGTATCACTATACTTATCACTCTTCACCGTGCTTATCGGAGCTACAGTCCTGGCAATAGATACATGATAAATTGAAAACAAAAATAATTTCTTATGTCTGCAATATTGCAGAGGATGATAAATCGCCCCTTCAGCTGTGTACACACTAGGACGATGGATCGGCTGCCCGCCGATCCGCTGTCCTATCTGACGATTGGTTAGTGTATCCACCAATAGTGTACTTACCAATCGTCGGCCCGATGTGTCGTGCCTGACGTCACAACCATGCAGGCATTTACAAGTGCCCGTCCAGTTGTGATGTCAGTCACCGGCGGCCTCTGCATCAAGTGTACGGGAGGACGGTGGACCGCACTTACACACAGCACGATGTACCGATATATATCTGCAGGTATATCGCTCATCGGCTGTGCGCACGGCCGATGTGATATGCTTGTGAATGACGTCGTTCACAGACATATCGCTGGTACACACCTGGCGACGTGTTTGTCTGCATGTTTGAAGCCTAGTTAATTACCCTCTAAATTACAAATCATCATTTAGAACTTAGGAATACCTAAAAAAAAATAAAGCGTGTAAAGGGGATTATGAAATAAAATAACATACAATATGCAGCATTTGCAATTCTCTCAATGCTATTTTGCGGGATAACCACAGAAAATAGCCATTTTCAGTGGATACCCATAAAAATGAAGCATCCCCAATATGTAAGAAGGGGAGACTACAGCAGATATTTTGGTCACAAAAGCAACCCCGCTTGGCCTTGAGCAAGTACAATCTTCAGATGTTATTAGCCTATGTAGCACTGGTTTCCCCGCTACTATCCGCTCGCACAGTAGCGCAGCTGGGATCCACACCAGGAAGTGTATTCAATCACTTTATTTCTAACTAATCAAGAAAATGGGCTCTTACCGTAGCCTCTGTCCTGGCGATTAAGAGATGATGCCTTCAGGTGAACAAATATTCTTTATCAGCGTGAATTGTGGCAATATTGAATCTTTTTGGTGACAGACCACAGTTATTAAGAAATAGGACCCTAAGCTTCTTCCATCAAAATACCTACAAATAGAAGAAAAATAAACAATTAGCACCATGTACTGTTGTACTGTATATACGACGGGGCTTGATAGCCCAGAAACGTTGAAGTAAAACTTTTCTACTTTAAGAAGCTGCAGTGCCGTGTTGTGTTTTGCTGGTCCAGGCAATACATACAGTATGCTATACATTTGATTATTCCAAGGGCACACAGGCTGTGTTATATGAGGATTGGGGAGTGCCGACCCTATTGTCTGTTTTTATATCTATCTATCTATTTATATATATATATATATATATATATAGATGTAGTTATCTGACCGGCGGACAGCATGCTGCTGGTCTGAATCCCGATGCTGGAAGTCCGACACTGGACTTAAGATACCAACGCCTATCTTAATCTCCAGAATCCAGAAGGGCGCCGGCCCGAACAGCCCGCCCTTAGCTGTTAGCCGCTGGGGGGGGGTTAGGTTTTGGGGGTGGGGGGGTTAGGCTTAGTCACCCCTAGGGGGGGTAGGGTTAGGTACCACTGGGGGGTTTAGGGCTAGGCACTAAGGAGGGAGGGTTAGGCTTAGATACGAAGGGAGGGAGACTTAGGTTTAGGCACTAACATGGAGGGTTAGGCTACAAGAAGGGAGGGTTAGGGTGCTGGGTGAGGAGGGTTAGGGTTAGGCTACAAGAAGGGAGGGTTAGGGTGCTGGGTGGGGAGGGTTAGGGTTAGGCTACAAGAAGGGAGGGTTAGGGTTCTGGGTGGGGAGGGTTAGGCTACAAGAAGGGAGGGTTAGGGTGCTGGGTGGGGAGGGTTAGGCTACAAGAAGGGAGGGTTAGGGTTCTGGGTGGGGAGGGTTAGGCTACAAGAAGGGAGGGTTAGGGTGCTGGGTGGGGAGGGTTAGGGTACAAGAAGGGAGGGTTAGGGGGAGAAGGGAGAAGGGTAAGTATACTTACCCGACCCCTGTCGGGATACCAAACATCAGGATTCCGCTGTCGGTATTTTGACAGGAGGCATCCCGACAGCCGGCATTATATACTGATTCCATAAATATATATATATATACAGGTTGAGTCTCCCATATCCAAAATGCTTGGGACCAAGGGTATTTTGGATATCGGAATATTCCATATTTTGGAATATTTGTGTACCATATTGAAATGTCTTAGGAATAGGGTCCAAATCTAAACACAGAATGCATTCATGAGTTATATACACCTTATACACCCAGCCTGAAGGTAATTTTATACAATAATTTCAATAATTTTGTGGCTCAAACAAAGTTTGTGTACATACATGAAATTTATTTTTGTTTCATATACACATTATACACACAGCCTATAGGTCATTTTATACTTTATTTTTAATAATTTCGTGCCTTAAGCAAAGTTTGTGTACATTGAGCCACCAAAAATCAAAGGTTTCACTATCTCAGTCATGCTAAAAATATTCCGTATTTCGGAATATTCCGTATTTCGGAATATTTGGATATGGGAGACTCAACCTGTGTGTGTGTGTATATATATATATTTAAACTGCTTCTTACCCCTCCCTCACCCAAGCCACCTGCTACTATCTGTGCACAAGATCTTGCTTCCTATTTCAAGGACAAGATTGATAATATCCGAAATGAAATGTTATTCTCTTCCTCAGCTAGTGACCTACTCAATTCCCTACCTGAACCCTCTGGCACATTCTCTTCATTTGACCCCACAAATGAAGATGAAGTATCTACACTCTTCTCATCCTCCTACTCTATTACCTCTCCTCTAGATCCTATACCCTCACAAATTAGTAAAGCTCTGTCTCCTGTGCTCATCCCAACCCTAACTAAAATCTGTAATCTCTCTCTTTCTACTGGCATCTTTCCATCACTGTTCAAGCATGCAGTGATTACTCCCATTCTGAAAAAACAAAATTCTGACCCTAACACTCTCTCTAATTACCGTCCTATCTCCCAGCTCCCATGCCCCTCCAAGCTACTGGAGAGACTTGTCTACACCCGCCTCACACACTTTCTTAACACCCACAACTTATTGGACCCACTTCAGTCTGGCTTCCGTTCCCAGCACTCCACAGAGACAGCACTGACTAAGGTAGTAAATGATTTGGTCACTGCCAAGGCTAAAGGCCATTACTCACTTCTAATTCTTCTAGATCTCTCTGCTGCTTTTGACACTGTTGACCACTCTCTTCTCGTACAAACATTACAATCCCTAGGTCTTAAGGACACAGCCCTTTCTTGGTTCTCTTCCTACCTATCTGATCGCTCTTTTTCTGTTCGTTTTTCTGATTCTGCCTCCTCTTCGCTACCTCTATCAGTTGGAGTACCGCAAGGCTCTGTCTTAGGTCCTTTGCTATTCTCAATCTATACCACCTCTCTTGGCAAACTAATCCGCTCTTTTGGATTTCAGTACCATCTGTATGCGGATGATACTCAAATCTACCTATCCTCTCCAGATTTATCACCATCTGTATTGGTCCGTGTCACTGAATGTATTTCTGCCATTTCATCTTGGATGTCATCTCGCTACCTGAAACTTAATATTTCTAAAACAGAATTAATTATATTTCCACCGGCCAATAACAGTTACCAATCTGATCTCTTTATCACTGTTGATAACTCAACAATCCACCCCACCCCACAAGCTCGCTGCCTTGGTGTCATCCTTGATTCTGAATTGTCCTTTGTTCCCCACATTCAATCTGTCTCAAAATCATGTTACATACATCTAAAAAACATATACAAAATTCGACCATATCTCACACAAGACACTGCAAAAACTCTAATCCATGCACTCATTATTTCCCGCATTGACTATTGCAATAGTCTCCTTACTGGTCTTCCCAAAAACAGGCTATCGCCATTACAATCCATTATGAATGCAGCTGCGAGGCTTATCTTCCTTGCCAAACGTTCATCATCTGCTGCCCCGCTCTGTCAGTCCCTCCATTGGTTGCCAGTTTTCTACCGTATTCAATACAAAATACTGTTACTTACACATAAGGCCATTAACCGAATTACACCAACATACATCTCTTCACTCATCTCAAAATATCTCCCAACCCGACCTCTCCGCTCAGCACAAGAACTGCGTCTCTCATCCCCACGCATTACTTGCTCCCATTTACGGTTACAGGACTTTCTTCGGGCTGCACCTACTCTATGGAATGCCTTACCACACACAATAAGACTTACCTCTACTCTTCAATCCTTCAAGCGTTCCCTGAAAACTCACCTCTTCAGACAAGCTTATCAGATTCCAGAACCGACCACATAACCTTCATAGCTTCCATGTCTTATCACATCCCCTCTCACAGTCCATACATAACCTCACATATTGTCTTTCTTTCACATACTCCTGACATTTTGCCGACATTCCTATGTGACTGGATCAAGCAGCCCACCAAGAAACTCTGCATTCTGGCCAGACCAAATTGCAATATATATAGCACCTATCCTTGTGTATCAATGCCTGTTTCCCTATAGATTGTAAGCTTGCAAGCAGGGCCCTCTTACCTCTATGTCTGTCTGTTATTACCCTGTTTTGTTCTATCAATGTTTCCAATTGTAAAGCGCAACGGAATATGCTGCGCTATATAAGAAACTGTTAATAAATAAATAAATAATATATATTTATTTTGCAACTTTTTATCTATGCCGGTGAATATACTGTATAAGTAAAGGAAAATGTGTAAGACTTACTGCGCCATTTGCCTTCTCACATCAGATGATGCTTTATTTGCAAGAAGTAGATAATTAAAATGATATTTTTTGTATGAAAATTGTTCAGGTTATATTGGAACAGTTGCCTCCAGGACCTTAATATGTGCAAAGGAAACATATTTGGTTTTCATTGTTTCCTATAAGCTGCTGAAAGAAAAATACTTGTAGCAGTAAATAAATATCATTCAGGTAACTGTAAAAGTATTTGATTAGACGCCAAAGTATTCGCTAAACCTGATGTTTTGGAAAACCAGCAGAGAGGGGTCTGGCAAACTCCATCAGTAGTAACAAAGAAATCTTTCTTACACTAATAACGTGCTTTGAATATATTTTAAGCTATCAATGCACCTTCTCAAATACCAAAAAACAAACAAACCAGGAAATATAGCATGGTGAACCAATAAATTATAATTACACAGGAAATGTTTAGAGTCTTAGGAGCTCATTCAGACCCACTCGCTAGATGCGTTCGCTCGCACCCAGCGTATGCAAATCCAGCGCACACCCAGCAAGGCAGGCAATCGCACGGCAAGGCATTAGCACGCCCACTATGTCTTGGCGTGCGATCACTTTGTGTATGCAGACGCTCACCAGCAATTTATAAGAAGCCCACTTGCGCACGTCGTCTCCTGGAAGCGCTTGACACCATTGGTACATCAAGCACCATCGGATGTGATCGCAGCGCTTGAGGTTGACTATACCTTGCCGCAAGCACTGCGATCACTTCTGTGTGAAATACAACAGGTGACGTGGACAATGACGCTGCCTGTTAATTTCAATGTTACTCATACAAAAATGTATTTCAGACTTACCTTCAGATTACTTCCATTTAATTGGCTTGTACATGTCCGGGTGCGTCTGGTGCGTCTGGAGCATCAAGAACATTGCGGCCATCGGGCTTGTGACGAGACCCTTGTGGTAGGGTCTCGTTCATCGCAAGCCCCAGAGAGCTTTCAGCTCTAACAGAGCCGGAAGCTCTCCACTGACATGACTCATGATGTCAGTGGGGCTGCCCCCAAACGGCAAGCGTTCCCTCGGGAATGCCTCCGTTTGGGAAGCCACCCCCCGGCCCGCCCACCAAAGGGGGCGAGCTGTCACTCAACATCGACAGCTCGCCCCCTTTGGTGCGAGACCCGGAGCGACGGATTGCCCGTCGCTAGCCGGGTCTCGCGCATGTGCACGACGGAGCCGTCTACGGTCCTCAACTTTGCCCGTTTCTTTGTGCATCTTCAAAAGAGCTTGAACAACACATCTTGAAACACCAGTCTGCTTTGAAATCTTTGCCGGGGAGAGACCTTGCTGATGCAGTATAACTACATTGTGTCTTCTTGCTGTGCTCAGTCTTGCCATGGTGTATGACCTGTGACATGAAACTGTCTTCCACAACCTCACCTTTGTAGCAGAGTTTGGCTGTTCCTCACCCAGTTTTAAGCCTCCTACACAGCTGTTACTGTTTCAGTTAATGACTGTGTTTCAACCTACATATGAAAATTATGACCATTATCACCTGTTTGGTATGATTGGTTAATCATACAGCTGACTATACCCAACCAACAAATTAATGTTGCCCAAAGGTCAAAAACAACTTTAGAACTGCCTGAATACTCACACAAATTAAGACATCTGCCGGAAGACTGAATTAAGGACCTGATTCAGACCTGGACGCTAAGAAGCGTTCGCTCTTAGCTGCCGATGGTTCGCATTGTGCGCATACGTATGCATTGCAGTGCACGTGCGCGAACCACTGTGAAAGATCGGGAAACGCTTGCTCACCCAGCATAGACAGCCCAGCTGAATTAGTAACAGGTCAAGCCGTTTGTAGGTGGTGACAGGGGCAGGCAACTAGACACGGGGGAGTAGAGGTGCTATATATGATGCAACAATCCAGGTAAACCATGGAACCAACTCAGCACTGCAGCCCTATGAGAAAAAAAAAACAATATCCGTAATGGCACTCTTCATACTTGAGACTCTCTGAAAAGTATAGCAGCTAGTGAGCACTTTTGTAGCAGAGGCAGGAATTAGATACAACATCTTTGTTGAAGTTAAAAGTCCATATAGCATTCCTGATAGCTTCAAGGGTCAGATCCAGGAAGTGAATCCGATAGGTACTGTAAGTGCAAAATGAATGATGGTGCTAAGAAGAGAAATGAATTGCTGTGCTGTGAAAGTAACCCCATCCCAAATCATACAAACATCATCTACACAGCGGCCATAAAGGACAAGGGGCATGCACAACCTGCTCCTCCTAGACATGGTGGGACTCAGTCGCATAGCTCGGAGAAAACTTCCCATGGCTGTACCCACCAGCTGTAGCTAAAACATGACAAAAAAAATCAAATAATTAAATTTAAGAATGAAGTAAAGAAAATCTTAATCTCTGCCTGGCCCCCTAGCTGTTTCTGTGCAAGCAGCCAAGAGTAGGCAAAGAGGAAAAGAGTGAAAAATCATACATACATATATTAGCTATGTTACATAGACCACTAAGTTTGCTCACAGGCTGACCAGAACCATAACATAAAACTATAGAAAATACAAGTCCAGCACTTCTTTGTTTGACCTCTCAGCAATTAAACAGCATATTTTATCTGGGAAAAAAAAGGACAGAGTATCCCCTCCTGCCGCTAACACCATTATGTCATCAAGCCCCACCTTTTCCCAAATCACAGCATCAGTTATTAAAGTGGGACTTTTATGTAAATCTCCCTTTGAGCACTTGTGGTGCTGAGGACAAGTCCCACTCATCCTTAGTGAAGGTGGTAAAAACATACATGTGCAACTTACAGTTTGCTTTCGTGATTTATGAGGTTATGTACATGTTGTGTAATGTATATACTGTATTAAAAGTAGAACTTATAAATGAGTAATCCCCATGAAAATTCTGTGATTGCACC
This sequence comes from Taudactylus pleione, assembly GCA_031769625.1. Taxonomy (NCBI): domain Eukaryota; kingdom Metazoa; phylum Chordata; class Amphibia; order Anura; family Myobatrachidae; genus Taudactylus; species Taudactylus pleione. The sequence continues at coordinate 107,195 of JAUIMM010000224.1, read as the reverse complement.
TGAGATGAAATAGCGTGGAAAGGAGATAATAAGACAAAATAAAATTTACCAAGTTCTGGAAAGCAAAACATTCCGGAGCTTGGCCTCAACCACTGTAGATGGCATTAGTCTATGAGTTACTATAACATTAATTCTTTCTTCATCAGCCCCCAATGATGCATGAGCCAGCCGACGGTTGCGCCTGCGCAGTAAGCGCTGAAGACACAAACCAGGAAGCGTAGGCTATCACTCGTCTTCCAGCTCTTTCGCGGGACAGGCACTTATCAGTCCCCATGTCCTGGCAAGAGATATTTACTAAATGTGCATGAAATTTTACATTTTCATGTTACAATTTTTTTTTTAATCCCATCCGCATTAGCGAACAAATTGTTTCCCTACCCAGTAATTTAAGCCAACTAGGTAGGAAAAAGTGACAGTACTGAGTTACATTGCTCCTCACTGGGCCCTTCTGTACAAGATGGTTGCAATCTAACCAAGAGATTACCAAACAGGTATCTGCTGCACAACCTTTGAAAACTAAAGTCTGATTATTATCTACATAACTGGCATTGATAAAAGCACAGTGCTCGCATAAAATTGCTTCCTTAGCTGTATGAGACACTTCCATGTATTCTGTAGGTTTCATGGTCGGTGTCACAGATCTCCACTTGGTTTTAGAATGTTGACACCACAAGCCTGAGCACAATAGTGGAAACTGACTACAAAGTAAAAGTGACAGGTCCATAGAGACCTACTCAGGATAAAATGTGTATTGCTAGTTGTTTTCTTTCTGTTTAAGTTGAACCAAAGCCAAAACAGATGTTGTATGTCTCGGCTTTCTGCAAGCCTTATAGAAAGCCTGATCTTCATCACTGGCTAAGGTAAAACAAAAAAAGAAAAACAACATAGTTTATTTTAAGGAGACTTAAAACTGTTCTTTGCGTAAATGTGACAAGTATGGGGTTATGCATAGTCCAGACATACTTTTGTAGTATTCCCCTGTGCAAGCCAAGAGCAAATTCAGGGGGCTCTGTCAGAATTTCTAGGCCTCCCGTCATGTCACGTGTATCCTTTGTCACTAGGCCACACCCCCAAGATTTACTGTGAGAGAATTATAACTTTCAATAAGTCAAGATTGACATGTAACCACTGTCTTATAAGACCTTTATAGGTTTATTGTCAATTAACAACATTAAACACCAGCAACTTGGGCTGTTATGCATCCCAGATTTTCCCGGATCGTACCGCTTTTTGGTCATCCCAATCAACATCCTGACAACTATATATAATATTTTTTTTTATTTTGTTATAAACTTTACTGTGTTCTGCCGGGAGAACAACAGTCGGAGCAGCAGCTGGAGCTGGAGGAGGGACGAGGGAGTGACGGAGGGAGCCGAGGAGGACCTTCCCAGCTGAAAGCAGGTAAGTATAATCCGCTATACGCAACCTGAGAGTGGCATATAGTAACACCATCAAATTCCGAAAATACACAATTTTCGGAATTTTGATGAATAGCCTAATGTCTACATTCCCATACTAATGAATGGGGAGTGTGGAAATTAACGCAGGCGGACTTAACCAGGAGATATCAGTGATATATCTCGTGTTAAGTGTGTTAATGAATACTAAAATAATGGTAATTAAGGAAAATGTCCTTAAAACTGTTATTTTAGTGTTGATGAATAGGCCCCACAGTTACTGTACAATTATAACAAAATTCAACATAGACCATACAGAATACCTACTGTATAGTATATTATATATAGTCTGTTTTCTGGAGGCTTCCTCTGAGTCTGCGTGCTGCCGGACCTGGCCAGATCTGTTGTTTTTTATATTTGTTTTTTTATTAATTTAAGTTCTGACTTGATTTTTATCCCTTATATTGCAAATATAAGGGAGAAAAATATAACTATATTTTGTAGTTCAAGTTGTACTATATGTGGTTTTACTCTGAGTCTATAGTACACTCTTACCCTGCAGTAAGGGAAAAAAAATATTACAATTTTGTATTTCAACTTAGTCTTTTGAGTCAAAAGACCCAAGACTGTCTCCCATCATTTCTATTAAATCCTATTTTGCGTGTAAGCTTAGCTCTAATTTATAATTATTTAAGAATGCCACCAACGAACAGATAAATTACATACTGACTTTCATTTTATTAAGAAATGTAAAGAGAACGACAATGAAACTGTGTTATGCTCATAACTTCATAAGTTTCTATGAGCCATTTTAAATAACTTTCCAGACACTAGGGGGAGGGTTAGGCACAAGGGGGGAGGGTTAGGTTTAGGGTGCGGGGAGAGGGAGGTTAGGTTTAGGCACTAGGGGAGAGGTTAGGTTCAGGCACCAGGGAGTGAGGGTTAGGGGTAGTGAGAGTTTGAGGTCTAGGATATCTACCGACAGGTATCAGTATCCTACCCTGTCGGGATGCTGGCGTCAGGATTTTGAACGCCGGGATCCCGAGTGCCAGTATCCCGTGCCCATACCCTGTGTGACAACAATGCTTTCGAGAAATATATTGAAAAGTGGGTAGCTCTAATTCATACAGAGGAATTAGCTCATGTTTCATGGCTTGAGCTAACCTCAAAGGAAAATATAAGTTGGTCTGGTGCTAGATCATCTATAGCAGTTGTTCGGCAAATTTCTTCCATTACTATTGATGAATAACAATATATTGACCAGTAGTTGAAAGGCATATTAAATTAAATTGTGAGAAGTGGACTTCTAATTCAAAAGCCAGTCTATCCTTAGAAGATAAATAGGTTCATATTTTCAAAACATTCATTAAGGAAGTAATTGATGTTTCAGTTCTTTCAACTGTGGTGGAATTTTTTTTCTCACTTCCAGCAATTAACTCTTTAGTAGAACGTGGACAGACAAGAGAAATAGATTTGAGATTGATACCATAGGAGCCAGTCTAGTAGTGAAGCCTCATTTTGTACAATTAATTTTCCACATTTTTTTTTAAATGAAAATGCAAATAGTCAGGATAAATTTTTAACTTTTAATGTGCTTTAAATGCCCAAACACAACCAAACTGTATATACTACCTGTATTTTGCCTTCACAGCAATATAATTCCCATATTATGTGTTTATGTAATAGGCTGTGGGTTGATTGTGCCAGCGGAATCCCCACGAATATGTCCCATTTTTTTATTTTATTTTTTAAATATAGCAACCATAGCTTTAACTTAATTCAACTTAAACTTAACTTAACTAAATAAATAATAACACAGAAACCACAGCTTGGCTAAAAGGTCACAGCTTTTGTTTAAATAATTATCTTGAGAAAGGTGGCCAGGAGGTGCTACAATCTCAGATGTAACAAATTTAGGGGACAAAGAAAACATCTCCCCTACTGACTCACTTGAGGTTTGGAAGACTCACCTGCACTCACCTTGCCTCTGCGCTAGATGCGTCCAGGTCCCAGCGCACAAGGCAGGACAAACTCACCATATAACAACGCCTTCTTGCTGCACATCATTCTACTGAAATGCGGCACCTTCTCACCATAGCCGGGCACCACAGACCCTGGCCTGTCACCTGGATCAAAATAGGCTAACCCAAAAAGACAACAAATTCTTAATGAACAAGCCCAAGCCCAAAGAATTATGGTGCACCCCATCAGGCCAGGAGTACAGAGTGAGCTAAAAACTTAAAAAAAAATGCCTAATAACAGTGCCCTAAAGGACAATACAAAATGAGAGACCGCAAAATTTACTTTCTTCCTAACCTTATCCAAAGCATTATGATTACAGGAAACTTGACACATCACACCAGACCATCGAACTGTGACGTCAAGACAACACCTCCTTCAAATGAACAATCAGCTTCAGCCCCTTGACCAATGTCATTACCTCCAACATGCAGGACAAACCAGTCAGATGCACCCCACGGATTCGGTATGATACACCGCCGGCCGCATGGAAGGACGGTTCAAATCCCGGCAGTGCCAGCCCGACATGGAAAGAAATCCTGATCATCTAGAAGGTAAGTACTTACTAACCTAACTCTACCCCCTAACCCTAACCCTCCTTTAGGGTGCCTAACCCTAACCTCCCCCCCCTGTGCTTAACCCTAATCCCCCCTCTAAGTGCCTAAACCTAACCCCCCCTTTCCCTGCCGCCTAAACCTAAGTCCCCCAGGGGGTGCCTAACCCTAACCTTCCCCCAGGGGTGCCTAACCCTAACCCTCCCTCCCCCTAGCCTAAACCTAACCTCCCGGGGGGGTACCTAACCCTAAGTCCCCCCGGGTGCCCTAAACCTATCCTCCCCCACGGCTGTCCGCGCTCGGTTCCCGGCATCCCTTCAATTCTGTAGTCTAGATGCCGGCGGTCGGCATTGTGACCGCCGGCATCATAAATGTATACCTACCCCACCAAGCTGCAGAAAAGACCAGAATCACAATGGACCACAAATATCAATCCAGCACACCTTGTGCCCACCCATCAACAGCTAAGCCTGCTAGGCTAGCCCATGTTTCTAGACCCAATAAATATAGGAATGACGGAACAGCCAAAGCTGCCCGACTGGATCCTCTTCAGCTGCAAATGAAACAACACTGTAACAGTGAGTCTCCACGCCAAACACCAAGCAAACAGAACAATGAGAACAAACATAGCACAATTACAAACCTAGCCTAGTGAAGGGGTGAAATGGGCAACCCAAGTAAAGATGAATACTCAAAAAACCTCTGATTTGGCCAAATTGTGTTCCCTGGGAGGAACAATTAAAAATTTTCCTCACACCGCCACTTATTGAATGCTAGCCACAAAACAATGTTTTTTGGGTTGGTGCAGGAAAAGCGAGCTACAACTAATCTCATTACACGTAAGCATTATAAGCGGCAGATTTCCACCTCCCAAGCCCTTGGATGAAAGATGGAGATGCCCCCACTGCCGCCACACAAGTAGCAGCTCCAATTCGAATACATTGAGTACCGTAACTTTTGTCATCCAAAACTAACACCACTTAGCAACACCAACACTAACACCAACAGCAGCAAACTGAAACTTAGGAAGGGGGAGTCAAGCCAGTGTGCACCAACCACTGCTAACCACCAGGGGGATGAAAACTAAGGTAGGAAACGGAAAGTCGCACCAGGCAATCTGAAGCATTTTTTGCATCCTGAGGAAGGGACGTGTTGTCCCGAAACGTTGATGTACCAGCAATAAATTAGTTTGCTACATTTCTTGGAAGATTCTCTGAGTGCCGCCTCTGTGTGTTGCATATGGTGGGGACGCTGTTCCCTGTAAGGAGGGCACCGGAGCAGGGTATCATTGTTTCTATACAGTGAGTGCCAGATCATCTGTGCATTGCTATATATATATATATATATATATATATATAGAAGGTTTAAGAAAACACATTTCATTGTATGTATAAACAATAAACATTTTACAAGGTCAGTTTTCCTAAAAGTGAAACTAATTTTCTTATCAGTTGCTTCAATCTGTTAAGCCGGTCTCAGCAGCTATCTTTCCCTTCGGCAATTCTCCGAAAAAAACAACAACACATTACACAGTATTACAATTCTATCTGTCTATTAAAACACAGTATAATAAAATACTTTACAAAATATTTATTAAATACATCAGGAATTCATGTAATAGAAAGTCTAAAGAGATGCTGTTAGCTTGCATTAATATTTTAGTAAAACACATACTAATGATAATTGCAGTCAATTAATCTTTGAAATCCATTTAATATTTGATTTATGTATATAAATAAGTAAATACATATTTCTGCTATCAAAAGTCTCTGTGGATAAGGAGACGAAACGCGTTGATGTCATCACTCTGCCGTACCTGCCCTGCAATGCAGTCATACTGGTTCCAAGTACATATCTGTGAGAAGACATGCTGCTAGGTAGAAGACTTTTGTTGATCTTAATAACTTTGCCAGCTTTCAACTGCAGAGGAAGCTGTATAACCGTATAACCCCGCTGTCACTACTGACATCGGCCAAGTGCCATACTGCACAACAGTGGAAAATATTGTCCGTCTTGCCATCTCTGCTGGAACGTCAGCAACGCCTGTTGCACTCACTCAATTAGAAGTTGAAGTGCTTTTATTCAAATCTCCAACACGTGTGATGATTGCAAGCAGTTCTAGTAAGCAAGCATAAGTTATTTTAGATTGGGGAACAAGTTTGTTCACTATTCTGGGAGCTTTATCCCTTGTTAGTGTCCACGTTTTATATATCTGCCTTGAATAGACACTACTGATTTGAACTATTGCAACATTGTGGAACAAGAGTCTATCATTGTTTTGAACTTTTAGGTAAATTGTTATATGGGTTTTTCGGAGGTGTATCTAATACAAGCAGGAATGCTGGTATGCGTTGGGCATCCCGGCAGTCTGGATGTCGACGCTTACCTTACCGGCGCCATATTACCGACGCCAGTCAGAATCCTGGTGCCGGCATCCCGACCGCCGGAATGCCGAAGGTAAGTAGCGGGGGGGGGGGGGGTAAGGTTAGGGGTTAGGCACTAAGAGGAGGGTTAGGGTTAGGCACTAGGGGGGAGGTTAGGTTCAGGCACCAGGGAGGGAGGGTTATGGTTAGGGTAGGGAGAGGGTTGGTATACCATCCACCAAGTGTCGGTATGTTAACCCTGTCGGGATCCAGGCGTTGGGATTCTGACCAAACCAACAAAGTATTACCAGTGGCGCTTAGAGTATCATACATTGCACATGAACAACACATAAATTATAAATAGATTTATTAAAATACTAGACAGATAAACTATAAGCACCCGGAAGTATAGGTCAAATATAATTCACATATTAATCAATAACATTTTCAGAGCATTTAGAATATATTCTTACTTGATGTGAATCCATTATACTCTAGGTACTATACACAATATTGCTTAAATAGAAAAAAATAAAGAAACACAGTATACAGTTCAAATCTCAAATGATCCCGTCTGTCGGTATTACATACCAATTCTGGAATACTGCAGCAATAATTTATGGTATTTTAATAAATGTTTTTCATATGTATTCACTGTAACTATGTATTGGTAAGAATATATTATTTTATTACCCTTGAACCTCAGTGTTTTCCTAATGGGGAGCAGACTTTTATATTGATTTCAAAACTGAATTGACTATCTAGTATACCCAAGGGTTTTATTTACAGCAGAATTCCTAACCAAAACATCTCACATAAGCAAACCCGAAGTAACTGATGCTTTACTCTAAGCAACTAACTCGCTAACTCAAAAAGCCTAGAAAAAGTAACTGAAAAGGCTAAACGGATTAGGGCCAGTGTCAGTGTGGATGCACCAATTTCAAAACCAAACTGAATTTCTTAAAATAGGCACAGGAAACCACACAGCCCAAGGGTAAACATTTGTCAACATAAAAATAACTGCCCAGTTTAAAAGCTGTATATTGAATGGAATCCGGATGCAATGGCAACAACCCAAAAGCCAATTCAATATCAAGCTTCGCTAACAGAGCGCCTGGGCCAAAACCGCAGAGCATTACCAAAGGACTGATAAACAACTCTACAGACCAACTCGGGAATGGCATAGTTAACTTAATAACCATAGGATAAGACAAATGCTGAATCAGCTGGTATTTCCCAGAGGCCTTCTTAGGGACTACCCTCAAAGAAAAAGTACATAAGTCCAACAAAAGAGCGCAAGGGAAAGGGCCATATTTCCTGTCCAAACGCATGTCAGCATCATCCTTAGCCTGAACAATTTCCGTCAACTCACTGGCCAACCTCAAATTGTGGGGCACCGTAATATTAAGTGACATGGAAATGGGTAAGCAAAAGACAAACTGAAAACCCTACAGCAAGAAAAAAGCACCGTCCCACATGGTATACGAGCCCAACCATTTGTTCTACTGTTCGACACAAATCAGGGAGCCAGAGACATGAGAAGAAAAAAAAAGTTAAAAAGTGAACAGAGGAAGCAAAGCAAAATTAAAAAAGATCAGGGAGACCAAAAAGTAATGAAAAATAAACCGCAAAGAGGCTGTTCACCAAACAGCCTTCAATATACTATACTATACTAAACTAAAAGGCACCAAATATGATGAAAGAGGGCTGTATATGGTGGGATGCCATACCACCACTTCTACTATCAAATTCCATTTACTTACATTGATTATACCACCGCTTTCCTCTTCAAACATCTAGGGCCAAATGTAATAGGTAGTCAGTTTTAGTAACAGTACAAACTCGCTCTTTCTCGCACTTTTAAAAAGTGCGAGTTTGTACTGAAACTCACAAATTCAATAGCCTGTGAACTTTTCAGCTCGAGGCTACTGCATTTGCGAGTGCAGGCGAGTTTAGGACTATGTAAACTGACACCTTTTAATGCGAGTAGCATTAAAAGGTGCGAGTTTTAGAGAAGCCATCACAGATCAGTGAGATCCGTGATGGCTTCTGTGTGTGTAAAAAAATAAAAAAAACGTGCAACCCCTCCCCAAAAGCATAACCAGCCCCAGGCTTTATAAAGCCTGTTCTGGTTCTAAAAATACAGGGGCCAAAATGCGTAGGGGGCCCCTGTATATTAAGAACCAGCACAGGGCTTTGTTGAGCTGGTCCTGGTTCTGGAAAATCAGGGGACAAAACGAGTAGGGGTCCCCTGAAAATTCCTGAACCAGCACCAAACTCTTTCTAGCAGGGGGATAATGCCACAGCCAGGGAAAACCTTTCACCGGTTTCCCCGGCCAAAGCATTATCCCTGACTGCTAGTCAGTCCAGGCCGGGGATCCCTGGGGAGTTGGGTACCCCCCCAATAAAGGGGTACCCCTCTCCAGGGCACCCCAGGCCTAGACTGATAGCCCGGGGCTATCCCCAGCACCCTAGGGCGGTGGGTGCCGGGTTGATAGTGTAAAGTGAAAGTGTCAAATTAAATTTACCATATTGTCTTTATTTGTAGAACCAGAAGTACCAGCAAGCCTCTCCTGCATGCTGGTATTTGGAGAACCACAAATACCAGCATGCGGGGCATTACGGGCCCGCTAGCACTTGTAGTTCCACAACTAAAAAAATACGTAAAAAACAAACTTACACCGTGAAAGTATAATTTTAATAAAACATACATGCACACTCACACTCACACTCACACATACTCACCTATTATCCGAAGTAATCCATAGGGGTGTACCTGAAAAAAAAAATCCATACTCACCTCTCCTATGCGTAGATCACGTCCTCTTCTCCAAGTAGGCAATCCAGGGGTTAAAATAAAAAAACGAAAAAAACCCAATCCATGCCGGACTGAGCAAAGGTATGTGTGTACGCGACATTGTATCATTGATGTAAACCACAAGATTAACATCAATTAATCTTGCGGTTACTATGTAGCGGCTCTCACCATAGACGGGCTATGGGGATTTCTCACCATAGACGTCTAAGGGAGACAGAGGCTGGCCGCATTCAGCTAATCAGGGAGCTGCTCCGACGGAGATGCTCCCTGATTGGCTGGCGGCCCCTGCACTGACGGGGCACACGTGTGCCCCGGTCATTTACGCGGAGCAAAGGTATGTGTACACACATACCTTTGCTCAGTCCGGCATGGATCGGGTTTTTTTCGTTTTTTTATTTTAACCCCTGGATTGCCTACTTGGAGAAGAGGACGTGATCTACGCATAGGAGAGGTGAGTATGGATTTTTTTTTTTCAGGTACACCCCTATGGATAATAGGTGAGTATGTGTGAGTGTGAATGTGAGTGTGCATGTATGTTTTATTAAAATTATACTTTCACGGTGTAAGTTTGTTTTTTTACGTATTTCTAATGCCCTGCATGCTGGTATTTGTGGTTCTCCAAATACCAGCATGCAGGGGAGGCTTGCTGGTACTTCTGGTTCTACAAATAAAGACAATATGGTAAATTTAATTTGACACTTTCACTTTACACTATCAACCCGGCACCCACCGCCCTAGGGTGCTGGGGATAGCCCCGGGCTATCAGTCTAGGCCTGGGGTGCCCTGGAGAGGGGTACCCCTTTATTGGGGGGGTACCCAACTCCCCAGGGATCCCCGGCCTGGACTGACTAGCAGTCAGGGATAATGCTTTGGCCGGGGAAACCGGTGAAAGGTTTTCCCTGGCTGTGGCATTATCCCCCCGCTAGAAAGAGTTCGGTGCTGGTTCAGGAATTTTCAGGGGACCCCTACTCGTTTTGTCCCCTGATTTTCCAGAACCAGGACCAGCTCAACAAAGCCCTGTGCTGGTTCTTAATATACAGGGGCCCCCTACGCATTTTGGCCCCTGTATTTTTAGAACCAGAACAGGCTTTATAAAGCCCGGGGCTGGTTATGCTTTTGGGGAGGGGTGCACGTCATTTTTTTAAAATTTAAACACATTTTACATAAGTACACACAGAAACATGTACATATCTCATGGATATGTGCATGTTTCTGTGTTAATCTGACCTGCTCAGGATGTACTCGCTAGCCTGAAGCAGGTCTATTATTTGGGGACATTTGGTAATCTTTTTTTTGCGAGTCTGAAACAGACACCCTATTACATTGGGCGAGTTGATTGTTTTCAATGTGAAAACATCTGGATGCGAGTTTGAGAATGGAGAGTTTTAGTAACTCTGAAAAATGCGAGTTTTAGTGAACAGACACCCTATTACATTGGAGAGTTGTGAAAAATTGCAAGTTTAGCACCAAACTCGCCATTTACCAAAACAGACACCCTATTACATTTGGCCCGTAGACTCAGTTTGAACCGCTTAGACCGATTTTTGGAGATTTGGACCGATCTTTCCAACACAAGAGCATCACAAGAGCCCACCAAGGTCCGATATGTGTGGAGTTTGTATGCTTTGCCCATGTTTGCATGGCTAACTTCCCACATTCCCAAAATATACTGGTAAGTTAATTGGATCCATACAAAAAAATGAACTCTAATGTATATGTTTATGTATGTGTACATGTATAAAGTAATATAGATTGTAAGCTCAGCTGGGACAGGTACTGAAGTGAATAACTAATTAGTCTCTGTAAAGCGCTGTAGAATATGTGTGGACTATATAATAACTGTTAATAAATAAATAAACTGGCAACAGTGACGTCCGATTACAGCATGGAAAGGAGTTTGCGTCTCCCTGATCAAGCACTGGTTACTGGTTGGGGCCATTGTAGATGGTGTTGGAGACATCAGAGCATGGGATCCCGAGGTTAGTAACTAGGGGAAATGTATCAAAGGTCCTAAAGAGAGGACAAGTGGAGATGTTGCCCATAGCGACCAATCAGCTTCTATCTATTATTTTACAGAATGTACTTTGTAAATGTTATCGGTTGCTATAGGAAACGTTGCCACTTTTAAGCTTCCAAAATGGGTTGTCTGTTTTTTATTTTAAACTCCAACTAGGAAACTATTCCATTGAGCAGTCCTATAAATCAGGGATCCTGCTAATGCAACCTATCATTGATGCAAGTCAGTAGTGGAATTCTGTGGATCTCAGTAATCTGAGACGTCCAACAATTGCGACGTTCATGATAAGAAGAGTTTGAGACTTGGAGTGGATACTTTGGGCATACAGTACAAAAAATCATGCACTTATTAACACACTATTAAATTACTCATTACACAGAATTTACACTCCTCTGTCCTTATATTGTACACACACCTAGTCTAACCTGAGTCACAGTATGAATACACTGAGGGCCTGATTCAGAGATGGTCGGATATACACAGCCGCACACAAGTGCAAATCCGTCTATCTCACATGCAAATGCAGAAAGAGCTGTCAGACACCTCCTTGCTGCATTTGCGGTCCCAGCACTGGGACCGATATTGCAGGCTGGGATCAGCATCGGAACCGGTCGCGATGGTTACTCCTTAGGTCAGACTGCGGGAGCTGAAGCCTCTCACAGCCTGGTCGGTGCCTTATCACGCAAGAGGCCAGGAATCTGCGTCCACCGACCCCTTAACATCAGAGATGTGCGTTCATCCTCGGATGAACGTACATCGCTGCATCAGGCCCTGAGACGTTAGAATTTGGGGTTCCTTAGACTTTGGGGTTCCTTGAAGTGGGTCTTATAGATGCATAGTATTAAACATGATGTACTTACTGTAACTACACAATCTAGTATTAAAGTATGATATAAGGTTTTCCCTATTCAAGCATCTTAATGTTGCAAAGCTCATGCTGGCTACTGCACTGTGCATTTTCTGATTTAAATGCAGGACTTTTCTGTATTCTTTACACTTAGGGGACCTGGGCCCATTAATATGACCTATTGTTGGTACCTGGGGGGTTATTGCAATATGTGTCAGTGGGTGCAAAATGAAAGTTGGTCCACACAAGTTCTTAACCAGGCTTACCGGTTTATTGGTAACATCTGTAACACACAGGGTAAACTTAAACAGCGTTAATACAGAAGTACAGCGGTGGTCACAACTGATGCTAGTGGCAGCAAGGGTCGGCTCTAGGGGTGTTCGACCAGTGCGGTTGAATAGGTGTCACCCCAAAGAGGTGCAGTTCTCCCAACCGTCCCAATTTCAGCTGCTATGTTTTACTTTTCCTGTTCACAAGCAAACACTGAATCATTGAGCAATATGTAGCTACAGCTACTATATACTAATGTAGCTCTGTACTCCTTGGCAAACAAAAGGTTACAATCGCAGTCACATATTGCTAATTGTGTAATGGACATCTACCTAAAGCGCACGTAAGGATCTTGCCAGAGAAACAATGATGAAATGGTTTAAACTATGCAAATATGAAAAAATGTGAATATGAGGACTGCGACCAGGGGCGGATTGGCCGTTACCTACAGCGGGAAGATTCTCAGTGGGCCGATTGGTGTGAGGGGCCGCTTGTCACCTGTGGCCCCTTCCCCCTTAGTGCGTCACCAGCTCAAGGGTTAGTTTCTTTCTTTATAGGCAGCCCGCAGGCTGCCTGTCACAGCTAGTAGTGCCGAGGCCCACTGATATTGTAAGAAGAGGAGAGGCTCCGGGACCGGCAGGAAAGGTAAGTGAAGTTCAGCAGCAGCAGCACAGGCCCGGTACATCTCGCCCCCATTCCCCCCCCCACATTGTGTTTACATAAGGCAGCGTGATGCCAGCAGGTGCAGCAAGACCCAGCGGGGAGAGGGCTGAGGACACATGACAGCCACCACCGTTATCTTTACGGCTGCCGTGTAACAGCACAAGCAGCATGGCCTCCGTCTGCCAGCAGCCAGTAAGAGTGCAGGCCGGAGGAGCAGGAGTACAGATGCAACATGTGCGGCGGTGCTGGTGCGGCACAGTATGGGGAACATTCTGGGCCTAATTCAGACCCGCTCACAAGCGCAGGATGCTCGCAAGCGGGTCGATGGTGCCCGAATGCGTATGCGCACGACGGAGGGAGCTCCGTCGTGCGCATGCGAGAGACCCGGCGAGCAACGAGGAAGCCGTCGCTTGGGGTCTCGCACCAAAGGGGGCGTGCTGTCGATGGTGAGTGACAAAATCACTCCAGGGCTTGCGGCAGCGAGACCCTACCGCAGGGTCTCACCGCAAGCCCGATGGTCGCGATGGTCTTGACCAGGGGTCTTCAAACTTGGCCCTCCAGCTGCTGTGGAACTACACATCCCAGCATGCACTGCCACCTTTTTGATATAACAGCATGCTAAAACTATGTGCAGTGCATGCTGGGATGTGTGGTTCCACAGCATCTGGAGGGCCAAGTTTGAAGACCCCTGGTCTTGACCATCGCGACCATCATCATGGACGCTCGCTATAGCTGTGGGCGGTAACCCACAGCTATGCGAGCGTCCAAGAGGCCGCTCCATTTTTAGGTAGGAGGGCCCTGAATCAGAGCGAGTGCTCTGGTCAGAGCGTCCGGCTCTGAATCAGGCCCTCTGTCAGCTGCTCAGGTAACGCCACATAGAGGTCAGCAGCCCCTCCGCCCAGGGTCTCCCCTTCAGTCTGTGCAGGGATGCAGCAGTGTAGCTCCCATTGCAGGATGGGGCTATGCCTGTTATGTTTTAAATTGAATTATTTTTTATCTTGCCTTGGGCCCTGTGTGGTCTTAATCCAGCTCTGTCGCCACCTGCTGCAGACAGTCTGTCAGTCTTTAAAAAAAATGTCCTGCTGCATGTAGGACATTTTATTTAAAGCCCAACAGGCTGCCTGAAGAGCTGCACTGGCTGTTAGGGGGATATGGATTTCCGTCTGGGGGAGGGGGTTTATCTAGTGCTAAGAGGAGATGATGATCTATCTGGGGAGGGGGCTTTTATGTGCTATGGCAGGAGGATGATGCTGGGGAGATGCAGGGGATAGCGCTGGAGAGGTGTAGGGGATAGCGCTGGAGAGACACAGGGGGGGGGGTGCTGGAGACACTCCAAGGCGATGGTGCTGGAGACACACATAGAGGATGGCAGGACCGCAGGTGCTATTAGAAGAAAAGACTGGGGGACAGTAATCATCAGTAAGACAACAATTCTAATGAAACCATATTACTGATACAAATGGTACCAAATGAACAAATATATTTTATTAATATAAAATTGTTTGATAAGGGAAACTCACATTTTGTCCTTCCCCAAAACTTCTGTTATGTATTATCTGGTTGAACCTCTGTTGCATGATGACATTGGCTTTATTGTGACACAAACAGGCGGCTTCCAGACCACGTGATCTCTGAATACTGACTGAAGATACTGACTGTCCTGGGAGGATCAATTTCTTCAGAGGTTCCTCGTTGCAGAGAAATCAGATAAGGAAATACTCACATGCTCGCTGTGCTTATTCCCTGCAGAGAGGAACTAGGGGCATACCCATCAGCTCCTGGAGCGTGGGTATGTCCCCAGCATGACAAAAATGGGGGGAGTAGCTTGTGGGCATTTCACATGAGGCCACACCCACTTTTTCAGGCGTGCGCACATAGGGCCGCTTTCTGACTTTTTTCCAGGGCCACTTTAAAAAATTTCTAATTCTTCCCTGACTGCGACCACTAGTGATTGTGTGATAGTATAAAGGTATCAAAGTATAAAGATTTGTGAGTATTAAGTTTACTGTAGTTATTTATTTTATGTCAGCAGACTCCAGCAGTTATGACTTGCGGCTTCTGAGGGTACAACGACTAAACACAGTGGCTCTTAGTGACCCCCAACAGCAAACATGCCTACCCTCCCGGTTTTCGTGGGAGGGTAGGCATGTAAACATGTGTAAAAAAAAAAACAGAGGCCCCCCCCCACCCCATCCCAAAAGAGCAACCAGCACTGGGAATGTTGTGCTTAATACGGGGGACTCCTACGTCGTTTGTCCTCCGTATTTTCACAACCAGGATCGGCGGTGAAAAGCCCAGGGCTGGTTGTGTTTGGGGGGAGGTATGTTCTTTTTTAATATTTTTAAAAAATTTACATTTTAACACAGATGCATAGTTGGATCTCACTCATGCATGCCCAGCGCCAGTGAGCACATCTGTTGCCCGCTGATGCCCCTGGGCACTGGTCCACACCCCACTGCCCCGCACTCCTGCAGCCATCTCTCCCTGTGCATCCCCAAAACACCTCCTGTGTGCTGGCCTTCCTACACCTGTGCTAATGTACCATTTTGTTGCCCTTCTCCCCTGCAGGTGGCCCAATTTGCTCCTCCAAACCCTGACAGTTAAATTTTTTTTAAAAAGCAATGAAATTCCATAGACATAAAACCAGTGGCGTATCTATAATGGGTGCTGTGTGTGCGGGGCCCCGCACCGCACACTCTGCACCCATATTATTTTAGACTTACCAGTCCGTGGTCCCACGTCGGGTGTCTGCCCTGCTCAGAACACCGGAAAATGGGCGTCGCCGCCATTTTTCTGGTTTGTAGACTCCGGGCATTAGAATGCCCGGAGTCTACTGCGCATGTGCAGAACGCCAGAAAAATGGCCGCCGTGGCCATTTTCCCGCGTTCTGCGCATGTGCAGTAGACTCCAGGCACACTCTAGTGCCCGGAGTCTACTAAGGCTCCGGTGACTGACTAGCCACGTCAGTCGGCTGCCGGCCACCGGGTAGAGAGGAGGGGGCCCCGCACGGGGAGTGCACACGGGCCCCCTCCTCCCTTAAGAAGCCCTTGCATCAAACCTTACCTTGAAAATTCACAAAACCAATTGAATTTCTGCCACTCAAACTACAAAAAGCAATGAAATTACGATCATTAAGGATGACGCCTTAATGGACGTGCTCCTTGCGTAATACAGATATGGTATGCCATGACACCATATGGTTAACTGCAGATTCAGCGCTCTCACAGAGTGAGATTGCTGTCACTCACAAAATGGTGGAGCTGCTAGTTCATCAAAATTGTGTGCTCATTGGAATACACACATGCAGTCTATGCAACTGAGGTCTGAGCAGTTGTGTGGCCTCCACTTCAAACTCAGTGTCCACATTCTTCCCATTCACTCACCACAATAATCCCACTGGGTTCCAACATCCTTCTTACTCAATAATTACATCTCATTCATTATACACATTCAGCTCCCTAATTGCTAAAAATATCATACTCTGTCTACACATGTACACTATCTTCACCTCCATGCTGCTATAACTTCACCAATCCCTACAGCTGTGTGTTCTCCCAACTGTGCTAGTCTGCATGTCCTCATCCACACCAATATGTCTTTCCCCATGTGCACCGCCCTGTCTTCCTGCATCCATGCCACTGTGTTTCCTTCTATCTGCACCACTGCCCAGGGGCGCTGAGAGGGGGGGGGGAGCGGGTACAATTTACCCGGGCCCGGGCTTCCAGAGGGGCCGGGTCCAGCGCCGCCCCCCCCCACCCTTCCTCCCTTGCAGCAGCCGAGCACACAGCGTTGGAGACTGCTCGTGGCTGCTAAGCAGCAGCCACAGCAATCTCCTATGCCTGAGGGGGGGTGCGATCACACTGATCGCGCCATGGCCCCTTGAAAAAAAACTACATACTTTTGCAGCGCCGCATACGTGCGCGCCGGGGAGGGGGCGCTGAGAGCCACCCAGCCCGGTGCGCAGCATACGCGGAGCAGAAAAAGTATGTTGTTGTCTTTTTCAAGGGGCCGTGGCCACGCCTCCTGCGATTAGGCCATGCCCCCTCTTTACCGGGGTTTGGCGGTGCTCTCTACGCCCCTGCCACTGCCTTGCCCCCAGCCATGTCACTCTGGGACAACTCCCTTGACACCTTATTGTTGCAGCCTCTCTTACTTAAGGGAGCTATTTCTTCATATTATAGATTCCTCAGAACCTCTTTGGAACACTTCTCCTTACAAAAGTTTTCCTCATTGACTACTGATGATCTTCTTGCTATGTTATTATTCAGACATCAGAGTCCCCGGAGATGTTAGGAAATTACTATTAACAATTTCATCGGCTGCTCGGGAAACTCTTTTGCATCTATGGATTCAGAGCTCTCCACCAACCCTTCTTTATTTTCCGCATGGATTGGTTGGAGGCGTCTCTCCAGAAAGAAGCTCACGTTAAAAAATTTTTTTGCTGCATGGGAGAGTTTCATAGAGGTTCTTCCCCCTTCCACTAAAGAGGCTGTTTCTCATTGTTTTAGTAACACTTTGTGGTACAAAACTATTTATTTGGGCAACTCTCCAGTCTCCCCTCAATCAGGGCCGGATTAAGGGGGCCGGCTGTAATGGGGTAGAGCCAATATGGCAAGCCCTGCCCCCGTATCACCCACAAATCGCTGCATTATGACGCAAGGGTGCTGGGCCTAATGATGTGAGAGGACCGCCCCCATTAGCAATCTGCAGCTGCTGCATACAAATGTAAGTGTGTCTGTGTAATGTTTTATTGTGTATATATGTGTATGTGCTATTGTATAGTGTGTGTATACTGTGTATGTGTTAGTGTGTATATATGTGTTAGTGTGTGTATACTGTGTATGTATGTGTATTGTATATTTGTGTGTTAGTATGTTATATATAATATATACATTTGCTACATATATATTATATATATGTGTGTGTGTGTCTCACACGTGGGGGGCGGGGGTAGGGGTAGGCTCCGTGTGGCTTGGTGGGGTGAGTAGGCTCCGTGTGGCTTGGTGGTGGCACCCACAACTTATTTTCCCCAGGGCCCCCACAAGCCTTAATCCGGCCCTGCCCTCAATGATTATGTATTGCTCGGCTAGGTTCCAAATTTTTCCTAATATATGTATGATTTGAGAATGAGAATTTGCTATTACTATGGTCTCAAATGGATATTGAAATTCCCATTTACATATTGTCTTGTTTATCATTGGATTATACTATTGTATTGTTCTTCAATAAATAAAAAGTATTTAAAATGTCTGTATTATTCATGGTCAGGAAACCGACTTTTTTATCCACCCTTGCAAAAAAACAACAACATATACATATATATATGGCATACTAATCCAGCCTACTTTGGTGTTGGTTCCGCCCACAGTTGATTTGATGCCGCACACATGAGGCCACTTCTGGAAATTTTTCCAGGACCACTATTAGATCCCCGTCCATTCCTGACAAAGGGGCTGATTCAGGGGTGCGTGCAGTTATGTCTGCATCTTTATCCTGGTGCTGCTACAATGCCCTTCCCTGGTGTACATCCGTGTGTCCGAATGTGCTAGGACTGAGATGCCCACTCGCAGCGCCTTAAGATGCTGCATTTCCATCTGGTGCATCTTTAGCACCAGGCCTATGGCTGGTGCAGTTTCTCCGTCTGACTGTGGCCTCCTGTGTGACTGTACGTCTCTGTATGTGGCCGGTTTCAGTGACACTTCCATGAGACATAATGGGCTAAATGTAATAGACTGCCAGCCAGCGCCACTGCAGTAATACATGCAAGTATGCCCGTATTTTTAAAGCAGCAAGCATGTTAAAGGATAAACCAAGCTGGTTTAGCCTTTAACATGCTTGCATGCAGTGGCGCCGGCTCACAGTCTATTACATTTAGCCCAACATATCCAATCGCCTTTTTAACCCCTATGTTACCTCCCCCTCAGCGTCCAGAAACGCATCTTGTATTTCTGCTACCAAATTTGTTCTGCGAATCTGTAACTCCGCCTTTACAGTCCAGGTTTTACGAGTATCCATGCTTGAGTCCAGATGGTTAAACCAAATTGACTGAGGTACTAATTAAGTCAATTGTGCCTAAGCATGGATATCCTTAAAACCTGGACTGTAATGGCGGAGTTTTGAACTTCTGAACTGGAGAATGAGCCTTTTTCACCGTTCTTACCCATGGTGAAAGCATGATGGATTCCTCATGGGCCTGAAATATTTCTACTAAGGCGCTATGGCCACTGCTGGGACATTACAGCACATTTGCTAACATTGCATTTAGGTGCAAAGTTTACGGAAGCCCATAGCCATGGAAACACTCATTTGTGATCATTGTCTAACATGCACTAGACCAGAGGTTCCCAAACTCCGCCATTAGTGTGCAGGTTTTTCTAGAGGTGGTATTAATTATTTCTGAGAGTACCTTGAAAATACACAGT
This sequence comes from Taudactylus pleione, assembly GCA_031769625.1. Lineage (NCBI taxonomy): Eukaryota > Metazoa > Chordata > Amphibia > Anura > Myobatrachidae > Taudactylus > Taudactylus pleione. The sequence goes on along the minus strand of JAUIMM010000224.1, from coordinate 87,825 downwards.
TACGGTCCCATGAGGCTCGGTGGATCCTGAGAGTGAGTTGGGTCCTGGAGCCCACACCCACCATGCCTCACATGTCATCTTTCATCAAACAGCTGCTAAAGTACAACTTTTGTACTTTTCAATGTCATGGAGGGTGTTGTAGAATTTAGTGAATAATTTTATATTTCACCAGAACAACAACATTGTTTAAGTGTCAGTTTACTTTCCTGCCTTCTACGTAGCCTGACATCAATAAACACTCCAAGATAAACACATTTCTATAACTTCCTCCCCTGGTCTCTACAACTTCCTCACACACCATTGTCTCGGCAGTGACCATGAAGCATCGCCAGAAATTCCAAATTCTCTTAAAATGTACGACAACAATATGAGAAGTAAACCGGAGTTTTAGCACTCGTAAACATATCTCGTAAACCAGATAATCATTCTCCGTGCAATCTCTCCTGCTCCAGGATTAACGGTTCATTTCCTTAGTTCACAAGAAAAATCTGAGGCCAGCATTCACAAACTAATCACACATCCCGCACGCAACCACTAAAAACAAGAAGATAAACAGTCAGGAAACGAGGATCTGGCCTGTCTACACTCACAGAATTTCAGACCTGTTATCTCCTCGTTAAACCATGTTGTGTCTTCAGAACACAATACTGACTTCTTTAGATGACCATTAAAAACAAAAATTACTGTCTATGAACATGAGAAGAGCCAAATCTTTGGAGAAAATGTCTATTCATCTGCAGATTTATCATTTTGTGCTAATTATTATGTGGCTCTCAATGGAGAAATCTTAACTACGTAACGTTGTCCCCATTTTACGATATGGGGATAGTTGCTTGATGCAATTACACCAAGCAAGGAATAATGAAATATTTCTTTCTCTGGATAGAAAACCTAAAGCATTGCAGGATGATGTTAGGCAGTGACTGTAGCCTACAGAATAATGCCATTACTGATCCTTCCCTTCGCCTACAGAGTAATGCCATTACTGATCCTTCCCCGGCATACAGAGTAATGCCATCACTGATCCTTCCCCGGCCTACAGATTAATGCCATCACTGATCCTTCCCTGGCCTACAGAGTAATACCATCACTGATCCTTCCCCGGCCTACAGAGTAATATCATCACTGATCCTTTCCCCGGGCCTACAGAGTAATACCATCACTGATCCTTCCCCGCCCTACAGAGTAATACCATCACTGATCCTTCCCCGGCCTACAGAGTAAAGTGGCCATACATATGAGGAGCATTTCACCAATCCAATGATCAGAAATGCTGATCAGCAACCATCGATGATCTGTGATCCTTCGGGGAATCAAGAATTTTCGTCAGAATGGGAAATTGCCCCAATCCATTATATTCTGGGTTATTTTAAATAAACTTGACTTTGAATGGAGGCAGTAACATGTATTTTCCTGTGCAAATTTGATTAAATAGGGGTTATTAAGTATGCAGTATAATGTGGATTTAGTGTGCAGTTTCATGTGACCATGCATGGACCTGTATCTGTACTCAATACAAACTGCAGGAAGGATCCACAGAGAAACATCTCCATGGCACATTTAAGTGGCAGCGAGAGAATAAAATATATCTACAAGCAGGGGCACCAGGAGGGAAGAGGGGGAGTGGGTGCCAATTACCGAGGACCAAACCAGTTTCTGAAAGCATCAAATGTTCCCCAGTGCAGCACAATTTCCTGGCATTATGCATACAAATTTCCTTTTTTTTTCTTTCGAGGGAGTGTAGCCATGCCTCCCAGATTTGGCCACACCCCCTTCAGTACCAGGGCGTCACAGCTGTTTTAATGGCCCAGGCCCTCAAGGATTGGGCATATGGGGCGGTATACAAAGTTTTGCACCTGCGGAAAAGTTTTGCCTGCCCAACTTTTTGCCGACATCGCGTGTTTTGGACTTGGAAACTTATCGTGCGTGTCCCAGCTATTCGTGGCAAGAGGCGAATTCAGAACAGGCGGATATTGCTGTCAGAATTGGGGAAATCATCCTGAACCCCCAAGATGCAGTAACAGTGGGGATCAATGTAGATGTGTCCGAATAGGCATAATAAAACTGTTTGGGGTTTGTTTCAATTGCTTCTAATTAGCATCTTTGCACAAGTGGTGAAGAATGGTATTAAGCAGTATTTTTTGGGGGAAATAAGTAGTCCTGTCAAATTTGGGGTACTTGAAAACGGGTACTAGCATATTTTTATGTCTCTAAAGTGAACTTTAAAATAACGTGAAAAACCATCCTCATACATGCACCTGCAATCCCAAAAACACTTGGCCCCTCCTTACAGCACCCCAAGAAGTTTATTTTGCTAGTTTTTATGCTTGTCCCCCCACTTTGTACTTTTTCAAACAGGGAATATAAAAGATAGAATTGTGTTAATAGAAATGAAATAATGTGAATTAAAAATTAAATTAAATTTTTAATTCACATTATTTCATTTCTATTAACACAATTCTATCTTTTATATTCACTGTTTCAACATTTAATATTGATGTATTTTACATGTATATAATAAAGGTTATGTTTTAATTTTAGTGCATCACCTAACGACATATCTTTCCTTTCTTCCTATTTGAGCATATGAACTATGTCAAACCACAGAGAGAAGTGTGAGCAGTAATCTATGTGGGGATAGTAATAATGTTGGGGAAGCAATTGATGAATATATTGAACCCAACCATTTTACTTCTTTCATTTAAAGAGGTTTGTGATAGTTGTGACAAAACTTAATATGACATTCAAAGCAAGGTTAATAAACCCAGTACTCACTGACATGGAAAGCTAGTGAGATTGAGTAATTCCAGAACTATTTTATGTGACCCAAAGTATTTTGTACAAAACTGTTGAAAAATTGTAATGATGTATATCTGGACTTGGAATGAGTAGCATAGAGGATGTGTTACAAGTCCAGTCCAGGACTTGTCTCCTACCAGTATTCCTCCTGCTCCTGACAATGCTTCTAGGCTACCAGTTGCTAGGAGACCCAGACGTCAGAGGATTTCACGTTTCCTCCTAGTGTTGCCTGATTGGCAGCTGATCCTATTTGAACTTCCTGGACTGTCGCCGCCCTGTCGGCTATAGAGTTTTCATGTGGAACTTTTGGTTATGCAAGCTGCTCTCTGTGCATCCAGACTTCCAGCTATATTTTCTACATGCTGCGTGTATTCTGCTCACCGGCTTTTAAGTGACCCAAGTACCCTGGGTCCAAGCAACGCTGTCTCCAGGGCTCTCCAGGCCATACAGCTATCCTGCTTCTATACCACGTTTCAAGTAACGCTGTCTGCAGGCCCCTCCAGGCCATACGGCTATCCTGGTTCTATACCACGGTTCAAGCATCGCTGTCTACAGAACCTCCAGGCCATACAGCGATCCTGCTTCTATACCATGGTTCAAGCATCGCTGTCTACAGAACCTCCAGACCATACAGCTATCCTGCTTCTATACCACGGTTCAAGCATCGCTGTCTACTGAGCCCTCCAGGCCATACAGCTAGCCTGCTTCTATACCACGGTTCAAGCATCACTGTCTACAGAGCCTCTAGGCCATACAGCTATCCTGCTTCTAAACCACGGTTCAAGCATCGCTGTCTACAGAGCCCTCCAGGCCATACAGCTATCCTGCTTCTATACCACGGTTCAAGCATCGCTGTCTACAGAGCCTCCAGGTCATACAGCTATCCTGCTTCTATACCACGGTTCAAGCATCGCTGTCTACTAGGCACTCCTGGCCATACAGCAATCCTGCTTCTACATCAGGTTTCAAGCATCACTGTCTGCTAGGCCCTCCAGGCCATACAGCGATCCTGCTTCAACACCACGTTTCAAGCATCGCTGTCTACAGAGCCTCCAGGCCATACAGCAATCCTGCTTCAACACCACGTTTCAAGCACCGCTGTCTACTAGGCCCTCCTGGCCATACAGCAATCCTGCTTCTACATCAGGTTTCAAGCATCACTGTCTGCTAGGCCCTCCAGGCCATCCAGCAATCCTGCTTCTTCACCACGTTTCAAGCATTGCTGTCTACTAGGCCTCCTGGCCATTTAACAACTTTAGTTTGGACTGTAAACCTACAGTATATTCTATTGGCTGTTCTATGGTTTCAGCTCCTTATTGCACCATTGACATGTTGTGTTTTCACTGGTCCATCATATCATTTATTTAGTAAACTGCCATGAGGATCGTAACAGGATGTCACATGTAGCGAGTAATGAGTGACACATACACCCTACGCAATTTCCCCATGTAAGATGAAAGGGCAAAATAAAGAGGTTTTGTATGCAGCAAGCTTAGCAACAAGTGTTCGGTAACAAAACAAACTGAACTATGTGAAAAGTTAAATAAAAGGTCAGAAAAACACCGTTTTTTTTTGTTTTTTAGGAAATGACGTGTGTGTGTATATGTGTGTGTATATATGTGTGTGTGTATATATGTATATATGTGTGTGTGTGTGTGTATATATATATATATATATATATATATATATTTAAAAATTTCCCTATATAAACAAATTTACGTTTAAAAATTACAAAAAGACACAAACATAGGGTGACATTATAAGAATGGGAGACATATATGTAGAACATGGTAGGTGAGGTTTATGTTAGGGCAGTGCTTCCCAAACTGGGTGCCATGGGGCACTTGCAGGGGTGCCACGGATTGGTGGTCGAGTACCAAATCAAATTATTTATGCTCAATGTGATTGGCAGCCACTATCGCTGGTTTGGCCTATCATAAAATGTGTGGTGGACAAACAGAAGCACAACCATGTCCCCACCACATAACTGACCCTAAGGATGACAGGTAAGCGCAATTTACTTTGTTTTTTTTTTTTTTCAGAATTTCTCAATGAGAAACGTTTGGCCTAGGGCCGGGGTGCCGTAAAAAGAATACTGATTCAGGAAGGTTTGGGAAGCACTGTTTTAGGATATGCCTGCATAAGACATGAGTCAACAGACAGATGCATACGCGCACACAAGGTGGGGGTTCTCTCTCTCTCTCTCTCATATATATATATAATTTATTTATTTGTGGCTAGATGTTTTTTCATTGGTTTCGTAACCAAAGATTTGGAAACCCCCCTTTCAAAATCCTCCGTTTGACACTGATATGTACAGTTAGTGGGCGGTAACTTGCTGTAGGATGTACAGTATTATTCACAAACAAAAATAGAAAGGTCGCACCTAAGGAAATCTAAATAAAAGTTTATGCAAAATACCCTTTATTTATGCATATATTTTTTCAAAATGTCTTGTTGTTGTTGCTCAGGTGTGCTTATCCAGGACTAATAACAGTAATTATCACAAACAGAGAAAAGTAGTCCTTGAAATGGATTGCACTTACATTTGCATAAACATAAAATTATATAAAACCTAACCTGTAATTGGTATTATTTAAATCAGGGGTGGGGAACCTTTTTTCTGCCGAGGGCCATTTTAAGATATATATATATATATATAATATTATTTGCGGGCTCGGTGTAGGTCACGCCCCCTCTGTGATGTCACACTGGGGTGGGGCCACAATCACCAGTGATTACAGCAATACCCGGAGCACTCTGAGGATGCTTTAGAGAGCTGTAAGGGCAGCAGTGTGACCATCTCAAGCATCCTAAGGTTACTCCAGGCAGCACTGCTGCATAGATTCTGGCTAGCAGGGTGCCATTCTAGGCACCCTGCTAGCCAGATGAGGCTAGCAGAAAAAAGCTCTGAGGGCCAGACCAAATAATTCCGGGGGCCTTATATGGCCCCAGGGCTTGAGGTTCCCCATCCCTGATTTAAATAGACAAACAGTTTATTATTACAAATTACTTTTCAGAGATAAGATACAACTGTTTCAAAGTGTACACATAGTTTGGAATATGAAACAGTGTATCTCAATATAGATCTGCTGCTGTAATACAGGTATAAACCACTGATTAAAAAGTCAGTGAGGATATTTCATAGGCAAACGCAGGGGGGAATATCGACTGCCTGGAAACTCCCCTCCCCAGCACACACATGACCACAATAGAAATAGTAATATAATAGAATGTTACTAGTGCTGCATGTTCTTCTAAGTATCACAAATGAAGTGATTAGCACCAACTGTGGATCTTTTAAATGTGTCAGCTAGTAATAAATATACCTGTGCACCAACTAGGAGATGTGGAAAACATGCACTGTTAAGGGTGCACTGCTATTGACCATCAATAGGGTTAATTATTAATACTGTATAATAATACACTATCCAGTACATAAGACCAATATGTACATATACAGTATGTCCAGGGCAGTGCTAGGTTCCTCTGCTGCTCCTCCAGACTCCTGGACTTGCTCCAATGCTCTGGAATAATGCCCACATCTAAAGAAAACCATTCTGCTCAGACAGGAAGGACCTACTGCCGCATATAATGCATACTTGCCTACTTTTGAAAAAGCATGTCAGGGAGATTGTGAAAGCAGCACCTATGATCGTGGCGGTAAAGTGGGCGTGTACTGCTACATCTGAGAGGCGTGTCATAATACTGACTTACATCCACATGTAAATGAGCCCCAAAGCAGTTAGTAAGATCTATTTGTTGATGAAAACACACTGATACTTCTCAGAAAATACATGTAACCATAGGGATCATTGTGCCTTATACCCAATGCAGGGAAATTATAGTAATGATCCCATTTGAATGTACATATCTCTGGTTTTTCTTTTATATAACAATGTCATAATGGGGGTAAGGTGAAATGAGGGAGATTGGCAGACTTTTCAGGGAGACAGGGAGATTGCTGCTGTTTCAGGGAGCCTCCCTGACAATGAGGGAGAGTTGGCAAATATGATATAATGGCTTATTGTGATCGCTGGTCCTGTATATGCTGGAATTATGCCACACAATATACTTTGTATGTAACATATTATAGCTGCATAAGTGCTAATTATGTCCTCTTCATGGACTGGCCACACTCACTCTAAAATCAAGCATTTGGAAACCCCCCTCTAGAAATCCTGCGTTTGCCACTGTATTTGTTTAATATAACTATTCCTATTTAACCAGAAACATATATATTAGTGCCATTTCTGGCAATTTTACTCTACATACGATCTTTGATAAATTACCTGATAATAACTTGTATACATATACTTGATTGTAATTATTATCTTGCACTCTATAAGTGCAGCATTATAGGAGAACGGGACACTGAGACATATCGCAGTCTTATTTGAATTTTTTCCTACTGTTCTTTAATAGTTTTATTCAGCTGAAAATTGTAATAATAAATTGTTTGTCTATGTAAATAATACCAATTAATGGTTAAGCTCTATATAATTCTATGTTTATGCAAATGTAAGTGCAATCCTATTCAAGGACAAATCAGGAGGTTGGGGACCCCCACCGCCGCAGCTGTGCCGGACCCTCGAAGTGTGAATGAATACGTGCGGCATCCGTTCACTGACATGATCGGGCTGGGGGAAGCCCAGCCAGTGATGGAGGGCTGGGCTTTACCCACAGCCTGACATTATTTGGAGGTGTGCCATGCGGCACGCCTCCAAATAATGTCACTTAGGGGGCGTGGCTTATGGTAACGAGGCCATGCCCCTAATTTCGGTCACACGGCGAGGGTGCAGCTATCCAGGCTGGCACAGGGTGCTCAGACTCCTGGAGCCGGCCCTGGCAGAGGTTACTGAACTATACATGAGAGTCGGTGAGGCCAGTGTTTCAGTGGGCTTTTATGAATAACATTCTACTTTTTATGCATAAAGATAAAATAAGAGGTTTCATTGCTATTATATTGTTGTTCTTTTTTTTACAACAATATAAACTTCATTAACAAATGCAAACAGGGACAGGTTGTCAGCATTTTGTCATAATGGAGTTTGTTACAGAACTGAACTAGATATGTAGTTATGAGACTGGCGGACGCATGGCCGCCGGTCTCAATACCAACAATGTAATCCCGGCAAGGGATCTAACATAGGCGTCTTTCGATGCCTATGTTAATTCCGACACCGGAACTCCGACAGGACGCCGGACCGATCGTCCAACGCCGGGGGTAAGTATCCACGTAGCCAGGGATGTGGGGGGTTAGGTTTAGGGACCCCCAGGGGTACTTAGGGTTAGGCCCCCCCCCCCCGGGAAGGGTTGGTCTAGGGGAAGGGGGGTTAGGTTTAGGCACTAAGTGAGGAGGTTAGGGTTAGGCACCCCTAAAAGTGGGTTAGGGGGGGAAGGGTTAGGAATAGTAAACTTACTTCCGCTGTCAGGATTACCTCCATCGGGCTGCCGGCAGGATTTTAACCGCCGGCTCACGTTCAGCGGTCAAACATACTGATTCCCTGAACTAAAGCACTGCATACTGTAAGCCACCTGTCTTGCTGCAGACTCACTTGACAGTTAGCAGCTGTTTCTTGGTGTTCGGTCTTGAATCACATCAAGTTATAATTCAGTATGGACACATAAAGGCCGCATACCACTGGCTTAGGTGATACCACTGGCTTAGGTGATACCACTGGCTTAGGTGAAGCTGCAGGTGAAATGAACTCGGAATCGGTATGTAATACCACCGTCCGCATGGCCGGCAGTTCGATTCCCAGCAGCGGCAGGCCGACAGTGGAACAGATCCCGGCAGCCCGACAGCGCTGGAAATCCCGATCGTCCCTAGGCAAGTATTAACTAACCTAACCTAGCCCCCTAACCCTCCCTTAGGGATGCCTAACCCTAACCCCCCCTTCCCGCTGCCTAAACCTAAATCCCCCAGGGGGTGCCTAACTCTAACCCTCCCTCCCCCTAGCCTAACCCTAAGTTATGGACACACAAAGGCCGCAAACTGATACCACTGGCTTAGGTGAAGCTGCAGGTGACCTGGGGGAAGACAATAGGAACAATGACAAGGGCAGCCTGGTTGCAGAGGCCAATGATAAGCAAGAGGAAACCATAGAATCTGCTCCCAATGAGGATACAGTAGAAGGGCTAAAAGAGTGTAAAAAATACTTAAAAGCTAAAAGAAAAAAAAAAGCAGAGTTGAAAGAACTGAAGGAGCAGAAAGAAAACATCAATGAGAGACTCTGGGAAGCGACTTCTTGCTTTGGGTGGCGCCACATAATCAGAAGAATCAGGGCATCAACAATAAATGTGTTTTGCAGGTATAACAGGGTCATCATGCCTGTTGCATAGAGTGTTAGGGGTGAGCTCCAAAATCTTACAATCAACAGTCAGCCTACAAAACTCACTGCTGTCACCAGGTCCCAGTGCTGCCACTAACACCCAGTGCTGCCTGCAAAACTCATATCTACAGTATCTCCAGCTCCCTGCGCTGCCACCAACACCCAGCGCTGCCTGCAAAACTCATCTGTGTCACCAGCACCCAGCGCTGCCTGCAGAACACAACTGTTTCCAGCTCACTGCGCTGCCACCAGCACCCAGCGCTGCCTGCAGAACTCATCTGTGTCACCAGCACCCAGCGCTGCCTGCAGAACTCATCTGTGTCACCAGCACCCAGCGCTGCCTGCAGAACTCATGTCTACAGTATCTCCAGCTCCCTGCGCTGCCACCAACACCCAGCACTGCCTGCAGAACACAACTCTGTATCCAGCTCCCTGCGCTGCCACCAGCACCCAGCACTGCCTGCAGAACTCATCTGTGTCACCAGCACCCAGCGCCAGGGCCGTAGGGAGGGTGGTGCGGCCGATGCCTCCGCACAGGGCAGAATCCTCCAGCGGCACCAGCCACACACTTCTCTGCGCCGGAGGTCTGCAGGAAGAGTCCTTCGGCAGTGGTGCGCGCCGCACAGTGAATGTCGGTGCAGGATCCCGCCCTCCCTCCTCCCCTCGGAAGTAAGGGTAAGCGCTCAGGGGGGGAGGAGGGGGGCAGAGAGGGAGTGAGAGAGGCGGCAGTGCTGCACAGGGCACACTGCCGTCTAGCTACGGCGCTGCCCAGCGCTGCCTGATGTTTGCAGTCATCCATTTTAATGTAAATAAATAAAAACATAATAAATCAAACTATACCAGTGAATGTTTTGTTAATAAAAATGTATAATCAAATGGCACGCAAAGGGGATGATAATGCGATTCGCTAAGAATCATGGTACTGAGTATTGGGAGTGTGGAGAGAAGGTATAAAAATATTGGCAAGTATGATGTACAGCTGTCAGTGGAAAATACGTACAGTAACCAGATGGGATTAGCTTTGATTGATTTAGGTTCTCAACATGCACCCGATGGAGCAGCTCAAACAGATCTAAGGAGGTGCCTAAATCATACTTCCCTGCTCTCCTGGAATGTCTGAGAGACTCATGAATTTGCTGTGTCCTCATCAAGTTTTATTATGTTGGTAAAGCAATTTGTTATTAAACATACTATATTCATACTTGCCCACTCACCCAGAATCAGTGGCGTAACTAGGGCAGGGCGAGCGGTGTATGTGCCCTGGCCGCCGTGGGATCAACGGCACGGGGTGGCGCCGCCGGCCACGGTACCGGCCCACCCTAGTTAGCCAGTGTAGCGCCGACCGCAGTGTGTGCGGTCAGCGCTACACAGTTACACAGGACCAGCGCTAGGCTTCCAGCGCTGGTCCTGTGCTGCACAGCTGAGTCCCTCACCCCCCCCTGAGCGCTTGCCCAATAGCGCCAGGAGTAGGGTGGCAGGCGGGCTCAGGCTGTGCATAACACACACATCGCCGCCAGCACTGGCAGCGATGTGTGTGTTAATCAGCAGCCAATGAGAGTCAGACAGACTCTCATTGGCTGCTGCTGCTGCACACACATCACCGCCGAGCGGCAGCGATGTGTGTGTGAATCAACAGCCAATAAGAGTCAGATAGACTCTCATTGACTGCTGCGCGCCCACTGCAAGAGCCGGGCTTCCGTCCGGCTCCTGCAGTGGGTAATAGGAGAGACATCATGACATCATGACGTCTCTCCCATAATGCAGAGCGGCTCGGCCCAGGAGGATGGACGGCGGCGGGAGCAGGAGCGTGGATACAGGTAAGTATTTTTCTTTTGTTTAATTTCAGTGTGTATTTCGGGGGGCGCGCTCTTTTACAAAGGATGGGACTACTACTGGGGGGGATACTACTGGGGCACTGCTTCGGGGGGGGAGACCACTACTGGGGACTACTACTGGGGGGGGGACCACTACTGGGGGGATACTACTGTGGGCACTGCATCGTGGGGGACCACTACTGGGGACTACTACTGGGGGGGATACTACTGTGGGCACTGCATCGTGGGGGACCACTACTGGGGACTACCACTGGGGGGGATACTACTAGGGGCACTGCATTGTGGGGGACCACTACAGGGGCACTGCATCAAGGGGGACTCCTACTGGGGGAACTATATAAAGGGCACTGTATAGGAGGGACTACTACTGGGGGCACTATATAAGGGGCTCACTACTGGGGGCACTGCACAGGGGGGACCACTGCAGGGGGCACTGAAAAGGGAGAACCACTACAGGGGGCACTGCATAAGGGGGACAACTACTGGGGGCACTGTATATGGGGGATCACTACTGAGGGCACTGTATAAGGGGAACTAATGGAGGGCTGCATAAGGGGGACCACTACAGGCGGTACAGTATAAGCGGCACTACTGGGGGCCTGCATAAGGGGGACCACTACTAGGGGCACTGCATAGGGAGGACTGTATAAGGGGCACTGCATTAAGGTGCAAATGGCCCGCATACCCCTGGACCCCCTCCCGCATCACTACACACACACCCCACAGGGGGGGTTCGATGACGTGATTCGCGCTGAATCGCGTCATCGTGGCCCCGTCCTCTGCTTCACAAAGCCAGTAATCTTGGCATTGTGAAGCTGGGATGGGACCACAATGACACAATCGCACGGTCATGTCCCCCCTCTCCACCCCCAATGCCACATCATGTCCCCACCTTGCCCCCCTTATGAAATGCCATGCCCCCGCTGGGCTGACCTGGCTTTGTTATACTATATTTTTTCTTCACAACCAGTGCATAATCACACAAGTTGGCCTATTTATTAAGATGAGAAATTAAGAGTTTTGGTAAATATTTATTTTTTATTTATTAACAGTTTATTTTATAGTGCAGCATATTCCGTTGTGCTTTACAATTGGAGACATTAATAGAACAAAATAGGGTAATAACAGACAGATATATAGGTAGGAAGGCCCTGCTAGCAAGCTTACAATCTAAAGGAATTTGTTAACTCTTTTTCTTCGAAGTCCATAGGGTCCACAGGGATACCATGGGGATTATGTGGTTGGAGTGAGCCATGCACCAAGGAGTTAAGCTTTTAGCTCCCAGGATGCCTCAGGTCCTCCTCCACATATACCCCACCCCTGGCCACAGGCATTCAGTTTTGTAAACAAGCCCAAGGCAGGAGAAGGAAAGAGAAGGAAGAACAATCGTACACCAGAAATACTTACAGGAAAAGAGGGAATCCGTCCCCGAAACAAAAATTACCCAATGCAGCCAGGTGCATCAGAGTGGGTGCCCTGTGGGCCCTATGGACTTGGAAGAAAAAGAGTTAAAGGCAAGTCTACCATAACTCTTATTTTCTTCTTCAGGGTCAATAGGGATCCATGGGGAGAATCCTTAGGGTCATACTTTCTGTGGGAACACCATTGACCAAAAGAGTGCCAAACTCTGTAATATATGCGGGCAGAAGAAAGTTTTCGTGCCCTAAGCATCGTTTGAATCGCAGAGCTGGAGAAACCTTTGGCTCTTAAGATGGGTAAGTGCGGATGCAGACAGGGATCCGGTCGTAAAGGAAAAGGGAACTGAGTGTCTATGGATAGATTCCGTATGTCGGTGAACCAATGGTGTCTGGGCCAAACAGGAGCTACTAGTATCATTGTTCTGCCTTCCTGCTTGAATTTCCTGAGGAACCTTAGGAGGAAGGAAATCGGAGGAAAGAGATACGCTAGCTTGAAGTCCCATCTTACTGCCAGTGCGTCCACGAAGGTGACTGAGGGATCTCTGGTCCTGGACCCGTACCTGGGAACCTTGTGATTGTGACGAGAAGTTATGAGGTCTACGTCTGGTAGGACCCATTTGTTCACCAAGAGTTGAAAAACCCCCGGGTGGAGAGCCCACACTGTATGTCCTGACGACTTAGGAAGTCCGCTTCCCAGTTGAAGACTCCTGGGATGAATATTGTTGAGATAGCTGGAAGATGATGTTCTGCCCAGATCAGAATGTTTGTCACTTCCCTCATGGCTGCGTGACTGCGCGTACTTCCTTGATGATTGAGATAGGCTATTGTGGTCGCGTTGTCGAATTGGATCTAGACCGGCCTGCCCTGGAGCAGGTCCTGTGCCATGACAAGTACTTTGTATACTGCTCGAAGCTCCAGAATGTTTATGGGCAGATGACTTTTCTGATTTGTCCATCTTCCCTGAAAAGTGTGACGACCTGTCATCGCCCCCCCATCCGGGAAAGACTGGTGTCCATGGTAAGGAGCACAGAATTTGGAACCCAGATGATCCTTCTGTAGCCACCATGAGAGAGAGAGAGGAACCTCTGGAGGGAAGAGGATCCTCCGGGACCGTATTTGATGATACTGTCCGTTCCAATGGGAGATAATCAATTGCAGCAGAGGCCTGGAGTGGAACTGAGCCTATTACGCCATGTCAAAGGTGGATACCATTTACCCCAAGAGCTGCATTGCTGATAGAATGAATACCCTTCGGTTGCATAGCAATTTGATAGGGTCGCAATCTTGTCCCCTGGCAGAAACACCCTTTGTGCCTGAGAATCCAGAAATGCCCCCAGATGTAACATCCGCTGTGTTGGAGAAAAAGTTTTGATTTCTTCCAATTGATGATCCATCCGTGCGTCTGTAGGCAGGCAATGGTCAGTTGGAGATGGTGTTGTAAAACAGCTTGAGACTGTGCCAATATCAGAAGGTTGTCCAGGTATGGAAGTATTCTGATTCCATGACACCTGAGGTAGGCCGTAATAACAGCCATTGTTTTGGTGCAGGCCTGAGGGGCCGTTGATAGACCAAAGGGCAGTGCCTGAAATTGGTAGCGTTGCTGCTGGACTGCAAATCATAGAAATTGTTGGTGGGATGGCCTAATAGGCACATGCAGGAATGCATCCTGAACGTCCAGGGAAGCCATACAATCCCCAGTTTCCATTGGCAAAATAATTGATTGGGGAGTCTCCATACGGAACTTGGGTATACGGATAAACTTGTTGAGTGTTTTCAGATTTAGAATATGGCGATTAGACCCATTCGGTTTCTGAACCAAAAATAGGTTGGAATAATAACCCTTTCCTTGTTGAACCACAGGAACCGGGATAATCAACCCTGCCTGAAGCAGGGACTAAAAGGCTTCCTGTAGGGCCAAGGCTTTGATAGGCTTCAATGGGAGAGCTGTACTGAAAAACTTCTGGGGAGGATGCCTCTCGAAAGTGAGAGCATACGCCTGAGAGACCACTTCTCAGACCCAAGCATCTGTTGTTGTTTGATGCCTGTAATCTGTGAATAGAAGAAGTCGGCCTCCTACCGTAGGATCCCCCAGGAGGAGGCCCGCCCCATCAAGCAGAGGGTTTGTCGTCCGGCTTAGAAGCGGGATGTCTGGGCGGCCAGGACCTTTGCTGCTCTATGGTCCTGTGAGAACTAGATGGCCTGAAGGAACACTGTCCTTTTGCTCGTCCCTGAGGATGAAAGGACCGAAAAGAAGACTGCCTAGATTTTTATGTAACTGTTGATGGCAGACCTGCAGATTTTGACGTTGCCAGAGTAGCCACTATCTTATCTAACTCTGCTTCAAAAAGTAGATTACCAAAAAAATAGGTAAGGTTTCCAGAGCCTTCTTAGACCCTGTATCTGCTTTCCATGACCTTAACCAAAGGGCTCTACGAGCCACAACTGAAGCTGCCATTGCTTTAGAAGCTAGGAGCCCCGCATCTATTGGAGCTTCTCCCAGATAGGAAGCTGATTCCCATATGTGGGAGATATGTCAGCTGTTCTCTGGAAGCATTTGGTAGAGTATCTTCCAATGTACCTGTCCATTCTTCAACAGCCTTGGATACCCAAGTCCCAGCCATAGCCGGGCGACTAACAGCTCCAGACAATGAAAATACTGCTTTAAGACAAGTTTACATTTATCGATCTTTAGAATCTTTAAGAGAAGATGCTGACGGAATAGGCAACGTAGCACTCCTGACTAAATGCGTCACATGAGCATCCAGAGTAGGAGGGATTTCCCACTTACACTCATTAGCAGGGAAAGGGTACAAATGTGCTAATCTTTTTGTAACATGGAACAGTTTATCCAGGGTACTCCATGCATCCTCCATAAGTTCAGTAAGCAGCTCAGACTTAGGAAACTCAACTTCTACCACCTTCTGGTGTTTAAACACTGGAGCCTTAGGTCTAGGAGCCGGCTCATCATCCTGTATATCTAAGAATGATTTGAACGCCCTCACCAACGAAGGGACATCCACTGTAAAAGGATGGTCCTCCTCTCCCGAGATAGATCCTGGAGAAGAACCTGGCTGATCCCTCCAACGATGCGTCTGAATCTACATGCTGAGCAGACTGATAAAAAGATAACGCCCATTAAGGCGCCTTCATGACTACCGGTCTGTTTGCCATATTCTGACCTGAGTGGGAATAAATATCCTTCCAAGAAGGATGTATAGGGGGAGCAAACATAGCCTGCTGTGGGTATCCCAATAGAGGAGGCTGCATGGGAGTATGCAAACGATCCCCTAGCTGCTTTATCAGCTGAGACAAGGAGGACACCCAAGATGGCTCCTGTACAGGGGCTGGTATATTGGACTGGTGAGATGGTTCTTTATAACAGACAGCACACAAACCATCCTTTATAAAGTCCTGAGGGGACAAGCCCACCAAACAGGAGTTACATGAAACCAGCACAGGGGCCTCCACCTCCTGTTTCCCTTTATTTTTTTACATATCAATTATATAGGTAACAATGCAATGTAATGTAATGTGACAGCCTTCATAAATAACTAGTAAATATGAAGTACAAAGGAAAACCCCAACCCGCCTGTACAGAGGGATGAGGAGAAAAATACAGTGATAGTTATAACTGACAGTTAGAAATAAAAGGCATTATCAACACACCAGCTAGCAAAAAGTCACATACAATACATATGCAATTTAGTTGCAATGGGCTCTGAATCAACTACTCAAATCATGGTAGGATATAGAGCACTATATACCTGACCCACGGGAAAGGTATACGGGGAGACTGATCCAAAACCTCCTGAGACCAAATTGCTTCAGCAGGGTACCGATAGTGAGCTGTGAGCATCTCATACACATGAGAAGGTTAGGAGGAGCGACCCAGACGTGGGATAACCTTGTATCTGCGTCAAGTTGGGGGAGGAGCTGCCGGGGAGAGCCGTACCTCCCCTAAGCTGCGCAAACCGACAGGGTATGTTGGGCTCATGGCAGCAGAAGCGCCTGCTGATGATCCCCGGCGCCAGACGATAAGGCCCAGGTGGTCTAGCGAGGGAGCGGACAACCCAGGGCCCTCACTGCAGCAGCTTCCGATGTATCTCCAGCGTCGGAAGCAAAGACTGCCGCTCGCAATTCCTCCCAAGCGAGGAATCGCCTTACTTGACATTTCCGTGCACCTGTTGCAGTCGGGCCCCGGCGTCACTGCTAGCAAAACTGCCGTGACCTGCCGAAATCACCAGAGACGTTACTGGTGTTGTGGCCCGGTGGAGGTAGACAGAGTCGCAGTCCATGCGTCTTAATACGCTCAGCAGTCCCCTTGTTAAAAAGGTGAATCCTGCGGCACCAATGAACAACTGAATGCTTGTGGCCAGGGGCGGGGTATATATGGAGGAGGGCCTGAGGCATCCTGGGAGCTGAAAGCTTAACTCCTTGGTGCCTGGATCACTCCAACCACATAATCCCCATGGTATCCCTGTGGACCCTGAAGAAGAAAAGCTCTTTTCCTTACATAGGACTTTTCTCACCATTTATTTTCTTATATTTATCTAAAAGGTTCTCATCTACTTAAAAACACTCACCTCTGTCCCCATACAGGGCTGGTGCAAAGTTTCTTTGCGTCCTAGGCAAAGCTTCACATTGCCGCCCCTTCTTCCCCACTACACTCTTTCAATACACTTACATAATACCACACTTGTGTGTGTTTTCCAAAGTCTATGACAACTGGGTGTGTAATTTTTCTGCCGATGGCTGACAGATGCCCCCAGCACAGGATAAATAAACAGTAACCATATTTCAAAGAGTTGAGGGGCTCAATAAAGACAAATATTTTTGGAACCAACATGCTGTATTGGAAATGATTGTTTTACACAGATCTAAAAACTGCAGAGTAACAATATTAATTTACTGTAGCATGAAAAAAACACAAATGTAAATGACTTATGGATGAAGGCTATGTAAGAAGCAGTTTTTCAATTACGTCACTTATAAATCATGATGGGACTTTGGGGTTATCTACATTGCATGCGTCATTTGTGTGTATAACCCCTATTCTGCAGTAAACACCCCCGACTGCCAAGCTCCTCCTAGCAGATGGAGCATGACTGACACACAGTAATTGCTGAAAAGCACAGGAACAAGCCACAAAGACAAATGTCTATTTAGCATCGGGAGAAGAACACTAATATTATATATAATGGCTTCTCCTATTTAACAAATCCCAAGGCCTGCAAAAGCTATTGTTGTTATTACTGGGTAAAACCCTTGCCAGCTGTCTTTATAGCTGCTCCCAATTTCAATAAAATTTTAGCACGTGATATACAGATTCAGATGCAGTCGCAGACAGGTATACAAGTGTTGCACATGAAAATGATCAGTGCAAGCTAGCAATGTACTGGTGTCATTCCCAGTTGTTTTATTTATGTAACTAAGATGCACATTTTGAGCAAAAAAAAAAAAACGCTTGACACGGCCAAGTTTCTCTGGAGCACAGAGGAGGCTGGTTGCAGCGACGAGAGCCTCAGTGTATAAATAGACATCTGTATGGCAATAGTCTCTATTTATGCATTCTGTAATGTCTACAGTAGATCCAAAGTTCTCTTTCCAGCAAAAAAAATTGTTATATGGCTCAAAAATTAAATAGACTGGCAATTCTCCACAGATAACCGTTTTCTGACGATTAACCAAAAGTTTGTAAATAGGGATCGCTAGGATTTAAATCTCAATGCCAGAAGACCGGCACAGTGAAGATGCCGACTGCGCTAAAGTACTAACCTAACCCCCCCTCCCCCCTGACCGTCCTTTAGGGGTGCCTTAACCTATCTCCCTCCCCCCCTTCCTAAACCTAACCTCCCCCCCTGGGGGTGCCTAACCTTAACCCCCCTTTCCCCTGCCCTGGCTTAACCCTGTCTCCCCCCCAGTGGCACGAGACAAGATCTTTGAACGATATGACCGATCTATAGTTATTGTTCAGTGTGTAAGCAATGAACGACCAACAATGCGCGCTCCCGCTGGACGATAACGATATCTTTGGTCATCCGTACATGCAGGCCAATTTGGACGATATCGTCAAGAATTGCCTGTTCAGAGATGTGGCAGGATGACTTCACTTATCAGTGTGTACAGCCAATATCGTTTGTCCTGCAATACAGAAAGTGCAAGGGAAATCTTTCACCAATATCGTTCAAACAGCCCATTGTCTAGTGCAGGCCTGGCCAACCTGTGGCTCTCCAGCTGTTGTGAAACTACAAGTCCCAGCATGCCCTGCAACAGTTATAGCATTCCCTAATCCCAAAACTGTAGCAGGGCATGCTGGGACTTGTAGTTTCACAACAGCTGGAGAGCCACAGGTTGGCCAGGCCTGGTCTAGTGTGTATACGGCTGAAGTTCAGGTCACTTGGTAGAAATGAAAATGATTTGTAACTCATGCACCTAGTCTAATGATTGTGACATTGCCTCAGCCTAGGAGGGTTGCATAATGTTTTTTTAATTCAGTCTGAAAATAGGTTATGTACCAGTAAAGACAGATGGTCGTTCACAGCCAAAATACTTTACACTGGGCGATGAGTTTAGGTGAGATGACTAAAATAGTTTTATCTACTTGTATGTTATCTCTGTGTGTTAGTTAAGGCTTCAGACTTATTACAGAAGCTATAAGCAATATAAATTTCTAATTGGTGCACATAATCACGTAAAGTTAGTTCTTTGGTCTTTTCGTTATACCAGAACAAGTAGAAATATTGTTCTATTTTGTCTATATATTATTTATTACCAGTTATTTATATAGTGCACACATATTCCGCAGCGCTTTACAGAGAATATCTTACCATTCACATCAGTCCCTGCACCAGTGGAGCTTACAATTTATATTCCCTACCACATGCTCAAAAACACACACACTGGAGTTAATTGTTGGGAGCCAATTAACCTACCAGTATATTTTTGTAGTGTGGGAAGAAACCCAAGCAGAGAGAACATACAAACTCCACATAGTAAGGGCCGTAGTGGGAATGAAACCCGTAACCTCGGTGCTGTGAGGCAGTAATGCTAACCATTACACAGTCTGCAGGGTTCGGCTGTGTACTCTTCTGAGACCATTTTATTCCCACCAATTCTGCCTCTTGTAAAATAAGAGCCATGGTTCTGCAGACTGCTAATAGTTCATCTTCAGAGACCACCACTAAGCGGAATTCACAAATGTGACTTCTAAAAAAAACAAAAAAATAACCATGTTATTTACACTGTTCATATTGTGTGCGTATAACACAGGAACTGTAACGTCAATGCAATGGTTTTTGGTATATACTGCGCTGGACACAGATTTTTATTTTCTTCATTAGAACATTGCTCAGCTCAACTTTTGAGAAGATAAAATGACCCAAGTCAAATCAACTTCTCCAAGTCAGAAAGTTCATTTTTATTTTAATGTCACTGAGCCACGCAGAATGCTGAACCTCACAAAGTTGGATGGAGGACACACACCATATGTATATTAGTCCATGCCATGTTGTGACCAACAAAACAATAAGGCTATTCAGAGGTGCAAAGAAAATTCCCTTGAAGGGAAAAAAAAATTATAATAAATTCCAAGGGCCGGCTCTAGGGGGAGCCGCGACCTGTGCAGAACGGGGCTTAGGCGTCAAAAATAGGGGTGTGGCCTAATTCTCATAGGCCACGGCCCCTAAATGATGTTGTTTGGGGGTGTGCCTGTACTACACGCCTCCCTTTTAATGTCAGGCTGTGGGCGAGGCCAGCAGTCAGTAGCCGGGCTGCCCCAAGCCTCCTTCCTGCACTGTATGGATGCCGCACACTTGCACGCGGCATCCATTCTCTTCTCCGGGGTCCAGCTGTATGGCGGTGGAGGTGCCCAACCTCACGACCGCCCGCGGGACACTTCAGCTTGCGGGTGGAACAGCGGGGTAGTGTCTGAAAACTGGGACGGTCCAGCTGAAATCAGGAATGGTTGGGAGGGGTGCGCCCTCTAAGGGGTGGCACCGCACTGGTCGAACGTGCCTCGAGCCGCCCTGTAAATTTCACTCATGGCAGACATTCCTATGTTTTGCAATATTTGAAACTTCAAGCTGTGATGTGGAAACGAGATGGAGGCACAGTCGGGATCAGCCATAATACAATCTAGTCTCCCTCCGGGGCCAAGTGGGAACTGAGAAATCCAGATTATAGTAACTTGTGCCGCATTAATAGGCAAGATGCATGTATTCTTCATCAGTTAGGGTCAGGGCATAGTCTAATGTCTCCCCTGGTCTTCACTGAGGACCTCCCCATGAAGATGCTATGGGCTTGACTGCCGGGAGCCTGCAGGTCGTGGCCCTCTAACTGCCCCCTTAGCATGACTACAGTGCGAAATACGGAATCCAAGGAATGCTCCAACATAGCAAGAGGAAGGTAAGGTGGAAAATATAATAAGACAAATGCAACACAAGACCAGAAAGTAATGCGCTGCAACCTGATTTCTGGTACGGAGTAATATAGGCAAGAAGAAGCCGCTGCAGCATTCCATCAACTCTAACGTCTACTTTGGCCACAAACGGATGACATTCTCAGCACACAGGAAGATTACCGTGTGCACCAACAGGAGCTCCAGGTAGATGGGATTTAGGAATTCTATTAAATGAAAGCTTACTTTATAAATGATAGACATTTGATATAGTTAGGAGGAAAATATAAGCTTATAATACATACCAGCATACACAAGCTCGCAAAATCCATCAGTGTAAATATAAATGAGAGCCATAGAACAGAGGTTCCCAAACTCAATCCTTATGGCACCCTAATAGTCCAGGTTTTAAGGATATCCATGCTTGACCACAGGTGACTTAATTAGTACCTCAGTCAATTAGCACCTGTGCTCAACCATGGATATCTCTAAAACCTAAACGGTTGGGGAACCTCTGCCACAGAAACATTGTATATATTTGCCAGTCACTCCACTTATCCAGCCTCTCAGGCTTCAAAGGTGCCATTTAAATTAATTTTCATATTCTAGTGTACCACCCCTCCTCCAACCTCTGCCCTCTTCTCTCCATGGTGTCCATCCAGATCACATAGAAAGGTAAATTTAATTAGCTGCCCCCCTTGCGGCCCGATTGTGCATTATTTTGCCCTATGGGGTCTGCAAACTAAAAGCAGCGAGTTCAGATTTACCGTAAGTGCAGGTTATAGCCACATTTACTCGCTGGACAAGACCCCTCGCAATTTATTGAGTTGACCCCATAGATTTTAATTTCGGGTGAGCAGGGCCCGGCTCTCCCCTTTGTCTCCTTTCTATAAATATGCCATCACTTCGCTTATTCAGAGATGTACAGAATGCCGATATTTAGGCAGTTGAGCGATTATCTGCCAACTGCACATGCGCTACGGTGGCAGCAAAAACACAGGTGCGTCGCTACAGTTTTCAGCACGTCTCAGCCTGCAACTGCGATCCCGTAGGCAGAACACATGGCGCCAGAGTCAGTTCCCGGAGCCATTCTGCACAACCATAGCGTCACTCAGCTAATCAACCATCGAAGGATCTGTCACCAACGCTACGTGTTTGTACGAACCTGCTTCAAACCGAGAAAGGTGGGCGTCAGAATATATTTCCAGGCGCCTACATCATTAGCATATTTTCACACAGCAGCTGCAAATACATTAGCGTACATCTCTGAATCAGGCTCGAAATACCAGAATTTGAGGTAAAATAGTTCCTACTGAATTTCAATCTCATGACTATCCGCTCAGAGCACAAAATGGCTGCAGCTTCGAGGTGTAGATGACTGAGGTGCCAGACCATCATCAATGCTTGCCACAGAGAACTGTCATTGGCAAGGGAAGACAAATCCCAGTGCCATGTAGCCAGTGTGCCTAGCAAAATGACAGCTGACATTTCTATTGACTTCAATGGATGTACTCCATTGTTTACTCCTGACACCTGGGCTATGGGCTGAGTGACTGCATGCAAAATGCTACGTTATACAATGTCACAGCCACTGACACTGTAACGTAGCATTTCGCATGCAGGCACAGCCACAGTCGTACACAGACTATAGGCATGCTGCATATCGCTTTAATCAGCATAAGCTACTTGTGTGCATCACTTTGTGAATAATACTAATTTTAAAGGGAAAACTTTGCTCAAAAAGATGCAAGTTCCTGCAGAGTCACACGGCGCTCATGCGTTGTGTAACGCGACTTGTAGCGCACGGAGGATAGATGTATGTGGACACATCTGTACTAAAACTGCACGCTCACTTGCAGGGTGTCTATTATTTTCTCTCTCTTTAAAGTGCACAGTCCGGGCAGACATTTTGTGGGCCAAACCAATATTCCTAAGAAAACAATTACACAGGGGACATCACTAAACCATGAGACACTTTCATAGCAATAGGTGAAGAGTTGAACAGCACAAAAAATGGCTTCCTCTCATACCGCGTTTCCCCGATAATAAGACACTGTCTTATTTTTTTATTTTTTTCGAAAAAACACCATAGGGCTTATTTTTGGGGTAGGTCTTATTTTAATTAACATTGACAGCAGTGCCCCTTATGCAGGCCCCCCTTGTAGAAGTGCCCCTTATGCAGGCCCCCCCCTTGCAGGCCCCCTTGTAGAAGTTCCCCTTATGCAGCCCCCTTGTAGAAGTGCCCCTTATGCAGTCCCCCCCCTGTAGCAGTGTCCCTTATGCAGCCTCCCTTATTGCATTGCAAGCCCCCCTGGTATTGATCCCCCACCCACCAGTACTTACCTGACTCGCCGCCGTCCAGGATGTCCCTCTCACTTGCGCGCTGGCTGGATCTAACATGATCCAGCAGGCGCGGCCGCACAGGATCCTCAGTGCTGACGTCATGACGTCACCCGCACACTGCATGACCGGGAACGCTGGGTTCTGAAGCATTCCCAGCTCAAAATGGGATTTTGGTAGGTCTTATTTTCGGGGTAGGGATTAATTTACACGGGGTTACATAACTAAGGGTAGGGCTTATTTTCGGGGAAACACGGTATGAGGCGGCAACCGGTCAACTTCAAGCAAAATGGTCACCCAAATTCAAATCGTAATTTATCAGTTTCCATTCTGTCTACAGTTCTGTTTTTACTGTACAAATGAATTAAGGCAGCAGGGGGGAAAAAAAGTCAATGTGAGCAGGAATTTTTGCAGCTTGGAGGAAGACCATAAAATCCCTCCTGCAGAACAGATGTAGACAGACTGCCAAAAACCATGACACAGGGCTGAATTTAGGACAGGAGAAATTCCCCTCAGATGACAAAACTGTTCATGTCACACAGATGCACCAACAGAGTGTACAAATGGTATTTATTAAAAACATTTACATACATTTACATTGTTTAAACAAAAAAAAAAAATCTAAAATTTACACAAAAGCAGTGTTTTATTTTTTCCTTCCCCTTTTTAGCCATCAAAAGGTGTGTGAGTAATAATAAATGTGTGTGTTCAGGGAAGTTGGATAAAACAAAACTGGTGCACAGGACGAGAGGTGTTGCAATTAAACATCTACTTTGATTTTACAAAATGCAAACTGAACTGACCGAATCCAATTTAGTTACTCTGAGATGACCACATATTTCCTGTGAACCAGATTACATTTGCTCCAGAGCGGTCTCATAGGTAACGTAAGAAGCATACACTATTTTAAAAAAAAGGTGACAAATGGAGGATCTCTCGCATTGAGAATTGCATCATTTATACAATTCCAGCTGCTATGCGCTATACACACCAAGACCAAAGAACTATATACTAAAAAATTTATTTTATTTTTATTTTTTTAAGTGGGGCATTTAAAACAGGCAAATGAGTTTTTAAAAAAAAAAAAAACACAATAAAATCATTTGTTATTAAATTACTGATAAACAGTTAATCTTAATCCAAGCCATTTGGGAGTAGGAGAAAATATTTCACAGAAATATGGCAGTGTGTATTGAAGAACATCTGCTCTGCACATTCAAGTAAAGGTTGGGAAATAAAGTTCACCCTCCTCTATTGTGATTTTTTTTTTTTGGTGTGCGTTATTCCACTTTAAATGAAATGCAGAACACAACGGTGTTGCTTAATACTAGACAGAGGGGGATTTTGCCTTAACGATCTATTTTATCCTTAATGGAAACTGTCGGCTGTCCAGCTACAAATCCATTTCAGATGATTTGTGAAGACAATACGGCACAGTTATTGGCCTATACATGCATGATTTATTTACTTTTTTAACTTTGCCCTTAAGGGATAAAAAATACAATAGGCATTTAAGGCAAACCCTAAATCTACTTCCAACATATCTACCATGACAGCACTAAAATGTAAGAAGAAATAATAGAGCAAAGCAAATTAAAAAACAAACATCTCAGTCTTGTAACGAGAAGTCAAATGGTTCAAATTCTCTTCGGAAAGCCTTGGCCTGATCCTCCTCTTCGTCTTGGCTCAGCTTACAGGCCTTCCAATCAGCTCTAGTTGGTATGTTCAAAATGGCTTCACTTGCCAACACCTCCCTGTATTTGAAAAACAATATGGAAAAACGTCAGACACCCAAAACAGACCTGACCATTGGGGCCTCAGTGTAAAAGATCTATAATTTGCACATTACCCCTTCTGTGGTTTAATTCTATATTCATAAATTATTTTTTTAAAAATGAAACGTTTTATTCAAAATATCATTGAAGAACCCCTTAGTAATCAGATATACAGTGCAATTAGGGCCACCTTATTAGGTATACCTTCCTACTGGGTAGGGCTCCCCTTTGCCCCCAGAAATGCCCAAATTCTGCATGGCAGGGCTTGTGCAAGGTGCTGGAGATTCTGGCCCGTGATGACATTTCAGCATCACGCAGTTGCAGGAGCTTCATGCTGTGAATTCATTCACATTTGAACAGTGTTTCATAGGTATAAACAATAAATGTATTTGCACTCCCTGCATTGTTCCAAATGCCAATTCACTTATTTTTTATTTTTTTTTGCTTTGCCCCCAATTTAGAATGAGCCCCTTTGGGTCATCACTGCTAAAGCTCTCAGACACGTTACTGCAACAGCAGCTTTCCAGTTAGTCTTATTTATCAGTTACAAAAAAATAAGTTACAAAAATATAAATAATTTAAAATAAAATCCTACCTTCCAAACTGCAACGGGAAGTTTTTCTTAATCCTATGAAAGAGTTTTTCCCCGGTATCTAATTCAACATAAAAATATGGTGTCCCAGGCTGTACAATCTGTAAAAAAAAACGAAATATATATAACAAATTTTCACGTCTTCTGTAAATATTAAATGTCTGCATTAACTGTTTAAGGTGCGAGTTACACAGCCAAGCATCACCACCGGTCTTTGAATACGGATCGAAGAAAGTCAAAATGCATACTAGCAGTTGTGTCTCAGATCAGGGTAATAAAATTAATCCCTACATATCTAGCAATTGAGTCCCTACCATATACACAGCGGAGGCTGATATTTTGTAAGACGAGTCAATATTCGGCCTAATCATTTATTGTGAACCAAGGACATCAGTGAAGCACCAGACAGCGTCTTTCATGCCTCTGTGCGGTCATTTGTTTTTGGTTAAGGGTTAAGCTGTACGACCATAAATACTGGGTCGGAACACAATATGGCTCTGTCTTTTGGTGATGTGTCCGCGTCAAATAAAATTGCAGCAGAGAACACAAAATAGAGACTAGAGTTGGTGAGTGTGGGAACGTACTTGTTTGATGTCTGTGTGCTGTGGGATCTCCAACAGTTCTATGTTCTGTTCCTGCGCTTGGATAATAAAGGACTCCTTAATATCTTCTGTGGTGCAGCAGTCTAATGGCAGAGGAACCACCTGGATGCAGCAACATAAGCCAATGTAATATACATGGTTAATTGATGATAAGAGACATATAAAATATATGTCTGCGGTTAAAGGGAAACTGGAAAGAAAACTAATCACGGCTGGTTACCAAACCAAAAAAACCTGTCTCTTATACACAGTGGAGAAATCATGGTACAAACTTATCTTCATGAGATCTGAAAACGTCACAAAAGGTACATAAATAATAAAGCCATCACTGGGACATGTTCATCCCTCAGAACAGGAAAGTCATCATGGGACAGGGTAACCTGTCTCTACAGACTTAAACTAATGAAATGTAATGACTGTGAGCTGACAACAGCCAGAGAGATCAATAGACTTTAAATGATCTCTTAGGAGGCTGGTTGCTCTTATTCTCTATGTGACATTATCAGGCTGACCCGCAATATAGACAGGAGAACCAACAGAGATAATGCCACAATTTCAGGATTTACACTGTAATGGTGCATACACACGGTCAGATTTTTCTTCAGATCTGAATGATAACGATTTAAAAAATCGTTCATATCTGAAGGAAAATCTGACATGTCTGAACGATGAGCGTTTCCGATGGTCAGATAACGATATCCGACATCTGATGTGTTTGCAGTCAGATTTGGACGATTCCATTCATTTTAATGCAGTCAAAAATCGTTCGTAGTTCAAATCGTTGGTCAAATCGTCCACCTGACACATCTGACCATGTGTATGCACCTTCACAGATCTATGGTGGAAATCGGTTTAAAGAACTATTCCAACCAAAACTGCTTAAAGCAACCCGCTGTGGGTAGAAGTATGCACCTTGCTCACTGTACGTAGGCAACAACTGGCCTGATAAAAATGAAATCTCAAAGGCTGGACAATCCCACTTCCCATCCTTACTTGTAACTGCAGATGCTGACTCCTGTAATTCCTCTCAAACATCACATATCTCTTCCCCCTCGCCTTGTAGAACCTCTTCAGGGATGCTTTGTATTTGTCACATTCTTCGACTACCTCAGACGAGAGGTCCACCATGGCCTGGTAGTGCCCAATGGGTAGAATAAGAATGTGGTCGGGAGTCAGACCGCCTTTCGCAAGAGCTACATAGCACTAAAATAAATAAAAGTGGTAAGAACTTTGCTCCACCTCGCTCACCGTTACCGTACAATGTGACACGTACAGAGATCGCTGCCCCTAATATCCACGCACTTAGCCCAGAGTTTATCAGCCAATCGTTTAACTGGAAATACCATGGACAAGCAGGAGACTTACATTTAAATTTTTTTTATTATTTTAAAGCAAGAGCTAATGTACAACAAATCAGGTATCAAGAGGCAACATGACAAATGATTGGGAAGGGATAAATTATTGTCTCCCTGGTAGCAGCAGCAGATAGGGGTTAGCCATAGTAATAAAGACTGCCTTTCGGAGGCGTTACTACTGGGGTGCGTTGAGGACAAGCCATCTGCCGGAACCCTGGCATCGGAATCCCAAACGCCGAGACAACACAGGCTCCGAAATCCCGACAACTCAGGATGCAGACATCGGAATCCTGACGGACGACACCCCGATGGTAAGGACACAGCAGAAAGGAGAGTATCAATTGCTGGGGGGGTGTTGACTGGGACACTTAAGTTTAGGCGCCCCAGAGGGGAGTTAGCGTTAGACTCTGGGCAGGGGGGTGTTTAAGGTTAGGCTTCGGGCATGGGTGGTTTAGGTTCAGGCACCACCAGGGGGGGAGGGTTAGGCACTTAACGGGTGGGTTAGGGTGCGGGGTAGGGAGAGTTAGTATTAGGGTACAGGAAAGTTGGGGTTAGGGGGTAAATAGGACAGGGGAACATTACTTACCGTTCCAGTCAGGAATTGAATCATCTGGATGTCGCTGTCAGTGTACTGACAGCCAGCATCCCGTCCATTGGTATTTCATACCGATTTCTTACTACCATATATGGTTTCTACCATAGAAAACCAATTTGTTTTTAGACAAATGTATCAGATGCTGCAGCCAGTACTTTCAGTAATACGTTTTTTGCA
Organism: Taudactylus pleione; assembly: GCA_031769625.1. Lineage (NCBI taxonomy): Eukaryota > Metazoa > Chordata > Amphibia > Anura > Myobatrachidae > Taudactylus > Taudactylus pleione. Next base: position 59,607 of record JAUIMM010000224.1, on the reverse strand, counting down.
TATTCCAAGCATTCTGTACGCCTATAAATGTGCTTTACTATATAAACACTTATCAGTGTTTGTAAATTGTCTGATATCAATGTCTAGTCTTGCTTTCGTGTTTAGGAGTAAGACTAGACATTAATAAAACACTCTTTGCAGAGATTTGCACTCTTTCACTGTACAAAATGATGCAAGATATGGAAAAACACAGTACCAGAAGATAAATATTATTACCAACATGACAATAGAACACAAATGACATAGGAGAAAGCAGAACTGTGACATAGGGGGGAGATGTACTACAGCGAACTTATTTTCGGAATAGTTTACAGTGTAAAGTATTAACAGCGCTATACGTAATGCAATGTAGGTGTTTAGTTGCTTCTTAACGTCTAATACTTACATCTTCCCCAATGCTGACCACCAGGTGCTTCTCCACTTCAGGGCTTGCGAGACAGAACCAGCAAGGTCCCGTTGGCTGAGCTATTTGGCAGAAGAAAATGCTGGTTAATAAAACATGATCACCTACGTACTTCTTCCCTACATACGTTCTTGCACATGTGTCAGTGATGTCACCAGTTCCTAATTAAATGACAAATACAGGTTTTGACAAAATGGCTGCTGTCTCTGAAAAGGCGAACTGTATACTAGGAAAATGTTACAAAGCACTTCCGTATACTTATCAGGGAATCGTCAGAACTGAAGACACAACAGGATTAGTCAGTATACAAAGTGCTTGTTCTCATTTTCCTAATCCACCACCCAAGAAAGGACTCTGCTGGTAGCAGGTCAGCATGTTGGCGGGTAGGTTTGGGGATGTTCTATTTCATTAGAACGCAGAAGTCTTCGCTGCAGACCATTACATAAATAAGATAGTGTATCCACCAGTTAAAGTGCATAACAGGTGGCTGCTAACTCTACTCAGTGATAGTGCCAATATTGGGTTCCTTACATCAATAATTTACATAAACATGTCATTAACTAGCACTTAAAAACTTCTTGTAAGAGTGTGAGAGCAAGCTGTAGCTTTCCCGGCACCCCTATCTCTGATCAAAGCTATTCCACCTGGCATGCCTTTCACCCAAATAACCAGGAGCATGCTCCGTAATTGCCTGGTCTGCAAAGTACTCCTACTGGCTGCCAGTTTACATGGGTCCAATTATGCTAACAGGCAAGAGGCCATGTGCAGTCTTCCCCTACATCGCCCCCTGCTGGTAGAAGGGCTTGTGACATGATTTACACATGATTTGTAGCAGCACACAGGAGTAACACTCAGTCTAAGGCACCCTCTCCGGAATCACAACTAAGTGGCGAGCAAGGCTGGCAGTGACTGTGCTCTCAATAGGACGAGGCCACTATTTTCTACCTAGAAACTAAAGGGTCAACGCTTAAGCGCTTTACGTAATTGTTCAGCAATTGCTTGGCACATATAAGACAAAGCAACAGCGCCCCTAATGACCAAGTTATAGTAGCGCAGTTTTTTGCCAGCTAGAAACCTACATATTATTATTTATTTTATTTACAGTTTCTTATATAGCGCAGCATATTCCGTTGCGCTTTACAATTGTCAACATTGATAGAACAAAACCGGGTAATAACAGACAGATATATAGGTAGGAAGGCCCTGCTCGCAAGCTTACAATCTATAGGATATATTCTATTCAAACTAAGCCTCGTGTCAGTATAAATAAATCTATAATAATGTAATTCTAATCTGTGCTAGAAAACTGGCCGCTCAGATGTAACTAGTGGCAGCACCTTCCTGCACCAGATATTCGTTTCCACCATTTGCTTTGCAGGCAGCCTGCTATAAAAACTCATAGGAGACTCTTGGATACAAGCTCTTTAATTTGACAAACACTGCAGGGAAAAGCTCAGTCACTCACGGTGTTTCCTTGGCTGTTTTCCTTGGGCCCGCGCGCCGCCCCTCCCATCCGACTGACGTTTCTTTCCATGTTGTCTATTCAAGTCAAAGAAAAACTGCTGGGCAGGCTCTTCCTGGTGGGAGATTACAGAGAAAAGACTGTACTTTGCCATCATTTCAAAAATTATCAAGATTTAGAAGTTTGCGTGAAGACTGGTTAGGAGGAGAGTCTCATAAAGACGGATGCTTGCTGTGACATTTTATTGGCTAGCTCAGAATGGAAATCTGAACACAAAACAGACTATGCTGTAATCAAGCGGAGAGAACAGTCTGGGTTTTAGAAAGGGTTAACAAGTTACAGGTTATCAACACTTAGCAAATAATAAAAAGGACCAAGCAGATAAGCTAAATAGGTTATTACATGTGAAGCTCACAGCTGTCTCTCTCCTGGCTCTCCAGCCAACTGACTTTGTCCTAAGAAAACCCACCCTAAACAAAACCGCACGCATTACTGATTTTTGTAATGCTATGTCATTGCGAAACCAAATATATTTAAAAAAAAAAACACACTACGAACAAGGACACACAAGATGCTTAGTAAAAAGTTTCACCTACTCTGTGCCTGCCCTTTAATTAGCATATACTTTAAGTTGCTCTCTCAACGCTGCAATATCCCTCTGAAAGGCTGCCCCCCACTACTCTTGGCAACTATGACTGCTTAGCTGTCCACTGCCACTTCCCTGGGATCTGATTTGATCTATTACTTGGTTATAGTTACTGCATTGTCAATTGTTGGTAATGTTACAGCGCAGACTTTACTCAGCTTGGCTGTTCCAGGTCACTGAAAGGGAGGTTTCATCGCTCCAGATGTCCTGTGTGTATATATAACAGCAAGAGCCACACTAATAATGGAAGCAGAGCAAGTTATGGCTAACTCCTGTCCATAAACACCCCCTATACTCTGCTTCCTCAGCATTATTACAGCATCAACTGTAGGGCAGAGATTGAAGAGATCCCATATAGCAATGTTAGATGCCCATCACGTGCGAAAAGAATGAGGCTGGGGTTCCCTATTAACCATCTCCTGTGACTACAGAAGTCTTCACTATTCCAACACATAAGGAGGGGCATATGGTCTCCATATGCACCACAGCGATGATAGTCTAGACACAACAGACCACCTTGCACCCCCTTCCCCAAATGCCATTTAGCAGCGAAGAAAAAAAACATCAAAATGTTATTATACCAGGATACATTTAAATAATAGGTACCTTCCATCATAAATGATGGTGCATAATTCACATTATTTTATTCTTACTAGAATAACTTCTGCAGGAAATCACCTGATTAAACCACAGAAACACACTGTCGTCATCTGATAAATAACGGACTTCCCTTAGCAACAAGTGTAACCATGAAAACAATACGGACTGCAAACCTTGTTTCCACGATTACAGATTTTAAGGAAGCATCAGTAAACAGCCTATAAATGAGATCTAAAGAAATGGTTAACAATGGCGCTCTCACTGCAGGTCCACGCTTTAGGTCGTATCTGCCGAAAAAAAAAGGATATGTATAATCCTTCAGGACAAAGAAAGAAAACCAATAGGGCTACACAGTCTGAGAAGTACAAATAAAAATTGTATGGAAAAAAAAATATATATATCTATTTGCTGTATATAAATGATAAACTTTCAATAACACATAATCATCACATAAAAACACCCGCACCGCTGCTCCCTTACAGGTGGAGGGCAGCGGCAGTAGCTCTTGAAGCTAGCACACGGTGCAAGCTCTTCATATGCAGCGCTTGAGGTGACAGCGGTTTTCAGTCCCCCCGCACATGACGCTAGAGACGACAGCAGTACCCGGAATCGGTATGAATTACCGCTGTACTCCTGGCCGGCAGTTCAAATCCCAACAGCGGCTGGCCAACAGAGGAGGAAATCCTGATCGTCCCTAGGTAAGTATAAACTAACCTATTTTTCTCCCTAACCCTCCTTTAGGGTGTCTAACCCTAACCCTCCCCCCCCCCTGTGCCTAATCCTAATCCCCCCTCTAAGTGCCTAAACCTAACCCCCCCCTTCCCCGATGCCTAAACCTAAGTCCTCCGGGGGGGGGGTGCCTAACCCTAAGTTCCCCCCGGGAGCCCTAAACCTAACCCCCCGCGGCTGTCCACTGCGGCACCCGCTCGATCGGGATGCCGGGCGCCAGTCTCCCAGCGTCTGTAAAATGACAGGCGTCTAGATTTAGACGCCTGTCATTCGTCCCTCGTCGGGATTAAATTGTCTGGAAGCCGGCGCTCGGCATTCTGTCCGCCGGCTTCCTAAACGTATATCCAGTACCCGTATACTTTGAAGCACAGGTTCTCAAACTCGATCCTCAGGACCCCAAACAGTGCATGTTTTCCAGGTCTCCTCACAGAATCGCAAGTAAAATAATTATCTCCACCTGTGATCTTAAAATGCGTGGGAAATAACGTTCTATTTCTGCTTTCAGACGATTTTACAGAGTGTGGACTATAACTGAGATTCTATATATTGGTTCTCAAGTATGCAGTGCAGACAAGCTTTCTATGAAGTCACTTGTTACTGTTACTGCTTAATGACCAATGTTTTCATGTAACTAGTATCGGTTATTAAACGTTTGTGTCATTTTTATATACCAAATACATCAGTCTTTTTCGTTTTCCATACAAATTTTTATTTTATTGGTTTCCTTATTTATAAATGAGATCTACTGCTATAAAAGCATGTTCTGCTCCAATGAAATTGTCCTAGTCAGCTACTCACAGTGGAAGTAGCCATTTTCTGACAAAGGTGTCGGGAATCGGTTGCGGGCGACACCTACGATACGGTGCATGTGCCGCATTTACGGTATCCCCGTGATCATGCATTTCTCTGCACAGCCCTATGGGGCTGCGTACAATAATATGCAATTTCAGGGCGATTTGGTGCGCCGTTGCGGACGTTCCAATGCCCCAATGTGAGCATCAACAGCAACTGAACCGACCGGAAAGGCTTGAAGGGCGATGTCAGTCTTTGTATAGGGATACACTGCATTCATCTCACAAAATTACTCCCTGCACTTATTGGAGTGGAGAAAAGTCAACTTTATAAACGTAAATAAGAATAATAAGACGGTGTAATGTTAGCGTTACTGCCTAACAGCACTGAAGTCGTGGGTTCGATTCCCACCACAGCCCTACCTGTGTGGAGTTTGTATATTCTCCCTGTGCTTGCGTGGGTTTCCTCCGGGTACTCCAGTTTCCTCCCACACTCCAAAAATATACAGGTAGGGTAATTGTCCCCCAACAAATTACCCCTAGTGTGTATGTGTGTGAGCATGTGATAGGGAATATAGATTGTAAGCTCCACTGGTGCAGGGACGGATGTGAATGGCCAAATATTCACTGTAAAGCGCTGTGTGATATGTGTGCGCTATATAAATAACTGATAATAACAATAATGACGATGGAGGGGGAGAAAGGGTGACGCAGGGATTGTAGCACATAAAACAGCAGAATGTTCCATCACACTTTACCACAGCGCTGCTCAGATACGATCCAGCTAATTGGCATATAGGCGATAACTAGAACCATTTTACATTACTTCATCCGTCATGTTCTACCTCATCCTCTGTGGCTTTAATCACTTGACTCTTCTTTCCATCCTTCCCAGATTTCTTGTATGGGTTCTCAGTGACATCTAGTGGCTGTTTTACAAGCTCTGCCGAATCCATCGAACGCAAGGGAACAATGGTGAATGCATAGATGTACTGCAAGGAGAAACAAAAGGGGTTCTAATGATATCAGGATCTATGCAAAAACACTGCCCTAATGGGGTATAAATAAATGTATACCAAGCAACAACAACACAAAGCGCTTCTGTTCAGCTGCACTGAATGGAGCCGGATGGACAGAGACCTCTAGGGGTGCCAGATGCTGCTGTTGCTTTGAACTATACAGCGAAGAGCGGTTTCCAGCTTCTGTTAATGAGGGGAAAGTACTTTGGGGTTCTGTTGCCCGGGTCACTTTCAGTTCTTCTTGTAGAAGTATTAGAGTGTTGGCTGTGCCATGCTTAGCATGCCATCACCGTATGTCTTACAATGGAAAGCACCCACGAGGGGTCATAACTGCAACTAGTGACTGCAAACATAACCTTCACTGAGGTGGGAGGCACAGGGTCCCTGATCACAGCCTGAATTTCTGGAGATGGTGATCTTAAAGAGAATTAGAAGTGGACATTTCCATCTGTCCTTTATGCACCAATACCCAGTGGGCATCAGGAAATAATGGTGAGATGATCACTGGGGAGGACAGTAGCAGAGTGCATCTCTGGGTTTAGAAACTACAAACAGGCTGTCTGCAGCTGTGCAATATGGACTGCGGACTATGGAGTGCTCTCCATCACTTGGGTGCAGGTGTAATTGCCAACTAGACCATCATGCATTGCGAGAAGCCTCCCGGCTACAGGCCTCACATTGGGAGAAGCCTCCCGGCTACAGGCCTCACATTGGGAGAAGCCTCCCGGCTACAGGCCTCACATTGGGAGAAGCCTCCCGGCTACAGGCCTCACATTGGGAGAAGCCACCAACCCTCACTGGTGCCATTTATTTTCCAAATGATATCTTAGAGATGGAGTTAATGTGATAAAGCTTCTGCCATGAACTAGTAGGAAAACCCTATGAATATATCAGACACTACCTGCCAAATTCATGAGGGGAAGTTTAAAATGGAATATATTACCACAAGAAATCCCTATTACTCCTGAAGAGGACAGAACATAAATAATATATAATTTCACAATGGTACACTAAATAGAGTTTTTCCTGGTATAGCCCATTAATGTGGAATTTGGCATGACTGCTTTACGTTCAAGAACGGCACTAGCAATATAAGGATTAAGCGACCGAGGACTCATGGTTAGTAACCCTGTTCTGCAGGGGTCTTCAGTCCCCTATTCCCATAAATAGGGAGCAGCATACTGTAGGGACCAGATTATATGTAGCTCTTTATAGAAATCTGCTCTTTATTTCATTACATCCAAATAACATTTTCTTCTATTTAATTCAAAATGAAAAGTCTGTAAAGTTAAAAGGACACTCCGACATCTACCATGTTTGGTTTAAATCACCTTTTTCTTATTAGGATTGCCAACACTTGCCAGTGCTATGAACCGACTCACGTGCTGGGCAGCTTCCTGTAAGACCATATGATTTCTGCACAAAAAAAAAAAAAAAATATTATATAATTTATTTATTTATATATATATATATATATATATAATCTATATCTCTATCACATATTAATGGCTAGTACACTAAAAAGGTCATACATATTATATAACTATTACAGCATAATATGGTAATGTACTACGCTGGCATTACTTCCCAGTCCGGGATGTAGTTATAACACGGACAGTCGGGATGCCGGCTCCTAGAATGCCAGCACCGGAATCCCGACACCTATTAGAATCCCGGTGCCGGCATCCTGTCGGTAAGCAGTGGAGTTAGCGGGAGGGTTAGGTTTAGGCAGCGGGGAAGGGTTAGGATACTTACCGACAGTAAGTCAGTATCCTAACCCTGTCTGTATGCCAGCAACGAGATTCTGACCGCTGGGATCCCGAGTGCCGGCATTCCATACCCGTCCCCCTGCCACCCTTCATTCTAGTAGCAGAAACCAAACCTCACAAATAGAACATCTGGAAAAATCCTCCACACATACTATAATGGGCTACAGGTTGATCTAGTCCTCTACACATTGTAATGCTCCAATTGGCTGTAGGTTGATTGAATCCTGTGACTGTTTCAATACACCAACTGCCACAAATGCCCACACCCAATGGAAACCCCTACATAAAAGGCAAATATGTCATTAGCATCCATCAATGAAAGCCAATCTATAGTATCCCAAGGAATCTCACCTACCTGTAAGGAAGCCGTTCATAGTTTTCGCCCTCTAGTGCAGAGAAATGATAGCGGGGCTTTAAGCTGCCAGCAAGATTGGATACGAATGCAGAACCACAACTTTTCAGGTCTACATCAGTCTGTAGGCGAAACACAGTGAGCAAAGCACCTGTTATCTCTGTACAGAAGAGCGTTTCTGCAGACTCCAATATTATAATATAATAGTAATATATTTGTTTGTTTATATGTTATTGCTCTTCTTCAGGAAGTCAAAGAAATATCAAACATTTGACAATAATAACCCCTGATTAATACGGGATCGTGCACATGCATGACACATGAATAATTCTTTGTACTTGTACCAACATTTGGACTGTGCGGATATATAATCTATGACTGGTTTTTCCTTTTTCTTTTTAGCACTGATTAGCTTTTAGTGTAAAAGCTTAAATTAATTATTCAATATAAATATATGTGTCATTAAGATAGCAATTTTTGTCCAAGCATAATATCCTTGATGATAATTATAACAAGAGATATGGTAAGAACTTACCTTTGTTATCTCTGTTTCTACGAAGTCCATAGGGTCCACAGGGTTGACCTTGGGGTATAGCTGGATCTGGATCCACGGGCACCATGCAGTTCAAGCTTTGCTGCTCCCAGGATGCACTTGGGTCCGTCCTCCTCTATACCCCGCCCCCGGCCACAGGCACCTCAGTTGGTAAGCAGCTAAGGCCGGAGGAGGAGACTAAACAGAGAGAAGGAAGACTGGAACACACAAGAAACCATACTCACAGAAATGGGAGACGGAAAACCGGTGACCAGCCACACAGCCCATTTGAAGCCAGGTGCGTCAGGGCGGGCGCCCTGTGGACCCTATGGACTTCGTAGAAACAGAGATAACAAAGGTAAGTTCTTACCATATCTCTTGTTTTCTACTTCAGGGTCCATAGGGGGTCCACAGGGTTGACCTTGGGGATGTCCCAAAGCAGTTCAACTAAGGGCGGGGACGCTCCTTTGCTGAAAGGAGTACCCGGCGCCCAAAGGATGCATCCTGAGAGGCGAAGGTGTCAAACGCATAAAACCTCAAAAACGTCTGAATTGAAGACCAAGTAGCCGCCTTACACAGCTGAACAGCGGAGGCGCCACGTCTAGCAGCCCAAGAGGGACCCACAGAACGAGTGGAATGAGCCTTAACAGAGGCTGGCACAGGTAAACCCCTCCTGTGCATAAGCCTCACAAATAACTGAACGAAGCCAACGGGCTAACGTTTGCTTGTTGGCAGGCCAACCCCTCTTGTGAAAACCGAAGAGGACAAACAAAGAATCCGACTTCCTAACCGAAGCAGTCCGGTCCACGTAGATTCTAAGTGCCCGGACTACATCTAAGGAAGCCTCACCAGCGGAAAGATCATGTGACTGAAAAGCTGGCACAACAAGTTCCTGATTAATGTGGAACTTTGAGACCACTTTGGGCAAAAACTCAGGACGAGTGCAGAGCACCGCCCTGTCCTGGTGAAAAATCAGAAAAGGGGGGCGACAGGAAAGCGCCCCCAATTCTGAAACCCTCCTGGCAGAAGCAATTGCCAGGAGAAAAATGGTCTTAAACGTCAGCCACTTCAGCTCCACCGACTCAAGCGGCTCAAAAGGAGGACCCTGCAAGACCCGCAGTACCACCGCCAAGTCCCACGGAGCCACCGGAGGCACGAAGGGAGGCTGGATCCTGAGAACACCTTGGAAAAAGGTGTGAACATCTGGCAGTGTAGCAATCCGTCGCTGAAACCACACGGACAAAGCAGACACATGAACCTTCAGAGAGGCCAGGCGTAAGCCGAGGTCCAAACTCGATTGAAGGAACTCCAAGATTCTGGAAACCCGGAACACCTGCGGATCATAGTTTCTGGATTCACACCACTGAAAATAAGTGCGCCACACCCTGTGGTAAATCCGCGCGGAAGCAGGCTTGCGTGGCCTAAGCATGGTACCAATGACCGAACTGGAGAAACCCCTAGACCTCAAGACGGCTGTCTCAAGAGCCACGCCGTCAAAGACAGCCGACCCAGATCCGGGTAAAGGCAGCGCCCTTGAGACAACAGGTCCCGACGCTGAGGAAGAAGGTACGGAGCGTCGATGGAGAGGCACCTCAGATCGGAGTACCAAGGACGTCTGGGCCACGCCGGAGCCACCAGCACGAGCGTGCCGCCGTCCTGCTTGAATTTCCACAGAACCCGAGGAAGCAGGGATATCGGAGGAAACAGATACGCCAGGTGAAACGTCCATTTCACCGACAGAGCGTCTACCAGACAGGCGCCTGCGTCTCTTGTCCTTGACCCGTAAACGGGCAACTTGTGATTGTGACAGGAGGCCATCAAGTCCAGCTCCGGCAGCCCCCACCTGTCCACGAGTAGCTGAAACACCTCTGGGTGAAGCGACCATTCCCCGGGATGCACGTCGTGACGGCTGAGGAAGTCCGCCTCCCAATTGAGGACTCCGGGAATGAAGACTGCCGAGATCGCTGGAACGTGACACTCCGCCCAAGCAAGAATGCGAGACACCTCCGACATTGCTGCCCGACTGCGAGTTCCCCCTTGGTGGTTGATGTACGCCACCGTGGTGGCGTTGTCGGACTGCACCTGAACCGCCCTTCCGTGAAGAGCGGGGCCGGACGACTGCAGGGCCCTGTACACAGCCCGCAGTTCCAGGATGTTGATGGGGAGAAGTGCTTCTTCCGCGGACCAACGACCCTGAAGCGATAATGAGCCGGTCACTGCCCCCCAACCCCGGATACTGGCATCCGTCGTGAGCAGGACCTAGTCCGGGATCCAAAAGGGGCGCCCCTCGACCAGATGCGCTGTCTGAAGCCACCAAGCCAAAGACTGCCGAACCTCCGGGGACAACAACAGCATCTGAGAGCGGATCCGGTGAGGTAACCCGTTCCATTCCGATAGAATCAGCCCCTGCAGGGGCCGGGAATGGAACTGGGCAAATTCCACCATGTCGAATGTTGACACCATGGACCCCAGAACTCTCATAGCTGAATGGACCGACAGGCGGCAACTGCTCAGGCAACTATGTATCCGCAGCTGCAGGGAGGAGACCTTCTCCGGAGTCAGGAAAATCCGTTGCCGACGAGAATCCAGCAGGGCTCCCAAATGAACCATCAGCTGTGATGGAATCAGGGAGGACTTCTTCCAATTTATCAACCACCCGTGTGCTTGAAGACAAGCAATGGTCAGGTGGAGATGTCGAAGAAGCACCTCCGGGGAGCTCGCCAGCAGCAGAAGATCGTCCAGGTACGGCAACAGACGTAGACCCTAACCCCGAAGGTGGGCAGCCATAACTGCCATCACCTTGGTGAACACCCTCGGAGCCGTGGAAAGGCCGAAAGGCAACGCCCGAAATTGGTAGTGATGGTTCAGGATAGCAAACCTCAGATACCGCTGATGTGCCGGTGCTATGGGCACATGGAGATAGGCGTCCTGGATATCGAGGGAGACCATATAATCCCCGGGTTCCATCGCCAGAATGATGGAACGTAACGTTTCCATCCTGAACCTGGGAACTCTGAGGTATCTGTTCAGAGACTTCAAATTCAGGATAGGGCGATGAGAACCATTGGGTTTCTGTACCAGAAACAGAGTAGAATAGTACCCCGTCCCGCGCTGAGACTGCGGAACGGGAACAATGACCCCTGCTTGTAGCAAGGATTCTATAGCTACCTGAATCTGACCAGCTTTGGTCTTGTCCAGAGAAGGACTCGTACAGAAAAACTGGTGGGGCGGCCTGAACCGAAAAGACAGGGCGTACCCCTGAGAGACTACTTCTCGAACCCAGGCATCCGTGGTGGTATTGTGCCAACACTGGGCGAATTGGAGAAGTCAGCCTCCCACTCTGGGGTCCCCCAGAGAGAGGCCCGGCCCATCAGGCAGCAGGCTTATCCTCCTGCTTGGAAGAAGGGCGCCGAGCACTCCATGCTTGCTTCTTGGGCTTGGGTGCGGCCTTGGTCGCCGAATGTCTCGGGAAGGACTGGCCCTTGGCCTTACCCTGAACCCAAAAGGACCGAAAGGCAGAGCTCCTCACTTTAGCCGGCGCAGAGGCCGAAGGGAGGAAAGCCGACTTGGACTTAGCCAAAGTATCCACTATTTTGTCCAAATCCGGACCAAATAGTAAATCACCATTAAAAAGCAAGGCCTCCAGACCCTTTTTTGAATCTGCATCAGCCCTCCAGGACCTCAGCCACAGGGAGCGCCGAGCAGACACCGCTGCAGCCGACACCCTAGAAGTGAGCAGGCTGGCATCCAAAGACGCTTCCCCAATATAGGAAGCTGCATCCCGCATCTGTCCCACTAACGCTCTCTGGATATCCGGAGCCTCATCAGGAAAGGTATCCTCCAAGGCATTGGCCCATGCCTCAATGGCTTTAGCCACCCAGGAGATAGCCATGGACGGGCGAGCCACCGCCCCGGAAAGAGAATAAATGGACTTTGAAGGATCCCACGGACAGGAAGGTGGAGACTTGTTTAAAGAGGAGATAGACGGCAATGGCAGCGTCGCGCTTTTGATCAAGCGGGTAACGTGGGAATCCACCGCCGGCGGAGTCTCCCATTTCCTGCAATGAGCTTCAGGAAAAGAATAGTTCGCCGCCAACCTCTTCTGTGGATGGAACCTCTTACTGGGTAATTGCCAGGCCGCCGCCATATGATCCGATAATTGATCAGACAGGGGGAACACAGTTGAAGTCAGTCACCTTGACCTTTTTAAAATTAGGAAACTTCGACCTAGGAGCCGGCGCATCATCCTCAACATGTAGGATAGCCCGCACCGCCCTAACTAAGGCTGGAACATTAATGGAGGACTTAGCTTCCACCTCCTGCCCCATGGCATCAGAGTCAGAGTCCTCATGGATTTCTCCATCATCTGAGGACACTTCCGAGTCCGACAACTGCGCAGCTAGTGAACTCACAACCGGACGTTTAGACGCCCTTGGTGGCACATCACCTTGCAACATGGACTGAAACGCCGAGGATGAAGCCGCCAGACTCTGTACGGAGCTGGAGAGAACATCCACCCAAGGCGGAGGAGCCGTCGGAGCAAAACTCTGCAAAGGCACTACAGACTGACGCGTCACTGGGGAAGACTGCACATACACAGGCAGTCCCGAGTAAGGACCCACAGTCTGGGCCCCGGGGGGAGACCGCAACTTTTGTGGAACACCCGGGGAATGGGGGATGGTGGGCTGCGGCAACGCCCTAGAAGGGACCGCTGATGGGACCGATAACCGGTCCGCAATAGACGCCAGCACCTGTGAAAACATCGCCCAAGGAGGGTCCTGTGATACAGGGGGGTTGGAGGGGCCCGGTACCAGCTGGCACCGCCCGCACAGACCATCCTGAGATAAGTCCTCCCCATCAACTCCAGCAGCACAGCGTCTGCAGGAAAATAGCACAGGAGCCACAGAGCGCTCAGTCTCCTCATCCGACATACCGTAAATTACAAGAAATACGTATCACCAGAGGAATTACGGTATTAACACCCGCGCACTCACCAGTATGCGACACAACAGCCCAGATATGGTACTGTGTAGCACACAACAGTATGTGATTGACCCCACAAATACGTGTTTTATATAAGTGAGGGTCTCAGAAAAAACGCCCTTCCCCCACACACTTGCCGGGCCGTAGGAGAAGGAAAGGGATAGATATAAGCTGACAGCAAGGAGAATAAGTCACAGACAGGCAGCACTAGCAATAGTCACATACAATGCAGAAAAGTTAGTACTCACTGCACCTTCCGCTACAATCAACCGCCCAGATTCAGTGTCTGGGAGGGCTATAGCGCTGTGTACACTGTCCTTTAGCAGGGGAGAGGTACACAGGGGGACCGGTCCACTTGATACCGCCTGGGAGTCTGCGATGCCTGCCAGTAAAGATGGCCGCCGGAGACCTCAGAGGAGGAGTGGCCGTAAGATAAGAGCAGCTCAGCGACGCCAGACTGCTAGTTGAAAGGCGCGCTGAGCTGAGGAGCCGCTAGACAGGGAAGGCTGCCTCCCCTGGCTAGCAATTAACCCCCAGGTTGCCGGTCCCGCTACCAGCCTGTTACCCTGGTGGTCTAGCGGACACGCGGGGTATTCCTCAATAGAGGGGGAGCCCGCCGCCGCTAGCGCCTCCGGTCTGTCCCCAGAGACCGGAGGCTTGTGACTGCATAAAAAGTATCCGCGGGCTGCCACACGCGGCGACCCGCGGCTTACCTGATCCCCGTCGCGTCTGGCAGCAGTCAAGGGAGTCCCCAGAGCCCGGCTAGTACAGGCTCTGGGGTCCCGCCGCGATCCCCAGAGCTGTACTGGCGTCGCGGCGCCAGCGGAGAGAAGGAGCGGCAGCGTGGACGTCCTAAAGGACAGTCTGATGCTGCCGCTCTAAAAGTGTAAAAAGAGTAGAAAAAAAAAAAAAAATTCTCTTTTAAAATAAAGCTACCCACTGCGACAGGGTGACCCGACTCCGGCCGGGCACCAACTAAAACTGAGGTGCCTGTGGCCGGGGGCGGGGTATAGAGGAGGACGGACCCAAGTGCATCCTGGGAGCAGCAAAGCTTTAACTGCGTGGTGCCCGTGGATCCAGATCCAGCTATACCCCAAGGTCAACCCTGTGGACCCCCTATGGACCCTGAAGTAGAAATACTAATACTGTAATGAGCAACTAGTCTGTACCTATAAAATTGGTAAAGGTGTCAGCAGTTTCTTGGTTCTGAGTTAGTGTACCTATACCTGTAAGTGATTAAAATAAACTCTCTCCAAAACATTGATAAATCTCAGTGTAAGTGAAATAGAATTCTATCAGTACCTTCAGCCAGCTTACACTATATTTTTTTTTTTTTAGAAACTCTTAATTGAATACATTATATGTAAGACTTAGGTATAGTTAAAATGAAGTGAGAGCCAGTAACTATTAAAAAAGTAAAATTTTTAACTCATTTTCCAATTTCGCATATAAATCCAACCTTCAAAAACCAAGTGGTTCTCTGTTTTTGTTACAAATGTACCGCTCATTTTTTTAACAAAATTTTTTTTTGAGTATCCATATGTACTGTAGTTAACCCAGGGGAGCACCACCAACCTGAGAGATCTCATAATAATTTTAGAATTTATTGATATAGAAGTTGGTTTTTGCAGTTCATACATTCTGGTTTAACTATTGATTTACATTCTGACTACCATAAGAATCATTCTAAAGTCCTACAACCAATAGGAGACATACAGTACACAGCGCTTCCACAACTTGGAAATTCTTCAATGGTTTTGAATGCCACTGTGTGAGGAGAGGAATACATTGGCACTTCCTCATCACTTGTCTGTAGGTGGCAATGCTGCAATTACCATCTGACCCAATATAGAGAACTCCGCCACATATTATTGTTAGCAATCCCTATCTGACTTCACATCGCATAGACACAGTGCCAAAGTGGGCTAACACCTGGCAAGTGGAGTAGATAGTCAGGATCACAGGCAGCTTTGGCCTGGTCATAGGTGGGAGAGACATAAGTGGGAAAGTCTTTCTCCCTCTGCCCATTATTTACCATGCTGCTCCGGAAAACTTCCAATACACTATCCATGAAAACCTGTATGCACACGCTGACCCGATACAGAAAGATAAAGCCTGCTGAATAGTGCTCTTTAAAACGGGACGTAGTTAGGAAGCCAGCGGTCAAAATGCCAAATGCCAGCTTCCCGACTGTGAACTCCCGGCATGGGACTAATGATAGGCATCTAAATGCCAACGCCTATCAGCCCCACGTCCAGCTTACCGATCGTAGGTAAGCCGGGCGTCGGGGAGTGCTCTTAGCCGCAGGGGGGTGGGGGGGGGGAGGAATTAGGCACCCCCCCTTAAGGTTAGGTTTAGGCTAGGGGAAGGGGGTTAGGTTTTGGCACCCCCCCCCCCCGGGAGAGTTAGGTTTAGGGTGCGGGTGGGGGATTAGCACCCCCCAAGGGAGGGTTAGGGGTGTTACTTACCTTAGTTGGGATCTTCAGCTGCCGGCCTTCCGCCATCAGTATTTCATCCGCCGGGCTTAGGCCCGGCAGTGATTGATATCAATTCCCTTTAAAACCCTTCATACACCATTAAAAGGATTTGGAAAGCTACGCAATAGGAGTGCAAGTTCAACATATAAAAAGCTGTAAGTATGAACTTAGAGGTGCATTTGAATTGATACCCTGCTACTTCTCAGCCTGTGGACTCCCCTGTATCAGGAAACTGCCTATACCATGCAGCACGGGCTCACTCACATATACATGGGCAGGACACTGCCTCAACCAACATCAGCAAACTTCTGAAAATGCTCTGTGCTGCTGGAAGCAGACAGATGGAAATGGCTATTGGTGCTCACCTCAAATATGGGCCCACGGACAAACAGGATGTTAATTGCAAACAAAGTAAATAGCACAGCTCTCAACACAGCAAAATGCTTTATGACTAAGGGCCTGATGTAGCAAGGAACACAGTCGCTTATACGCACGCAGTTGGCCGATTGTTGCGTACTGCACATGCATCGCGCAAACTAGTCACTGCGACCAGGATACAGTGACTACGCAGACCATCGCAGAGTGATTGACAGGTAGTGACGTTTGTGGGTGGTGGTCGGGAAAACGCAGGCGTGCCAGTGCGTTTCAACGCTGTTGCATTGGCGTGTATAAATTATCCACTGCGATGCTGTACGCAGCCTGAGGCCTGATAGTGTGCGTGGAAGTTAGCAATTTCTGAGTAAGGTCAGGGCTTGTGCAAGTGTGTGTGAGGCTGCGATGGTACCAATGGTTTCGCAGTCTTGCTAAACATTACGGATGGGTGTAAGGTAAAGTGGACGTCCATATGTAGTGCAGCAGCAGCATTGCGATCGCAATGGATTAGCATACTATCGCAATTGACCTGCGTGTGTAATCGCTATTGAATTTCGCAGTTGCGTTCCGTAGTGAATCAGGCCCTAAAGGCACAAATTACAAACTTCAACCTCAAATGATGCAACATTCTTTCATGCAGTTATGCCGGCCACACACACTCACTGAGACGTGCTATTGTACATGGCCGCAATGCTATAGTGATGCTCAAAATTCATCCATAGTGATGACCATTGACTGCTCTGCCATCGATGGTCGCTGGTTGTTCAGCATCGGTAACTGATCAATAATGGTTAGACTATGCTCATATGGTGTCTGAACTCGCCATTAGGGATCAGCCACAGAGTTTGACCAATGGGGGCCTCCCACTGATTGTGAAACCACTCCCCGTCGCCAGATCATCAATGGTCAATCCCTAGAACAGCGTTACCATGCACGTTATAAAGAGGTGGTCACTAGGTTACCGTCTGTATCAGCATTGTTTACAGGTCACCTTCCAATCACAATAGCTGGCCCCAGGCACTCAGACCAAGGGGCCCGATTCAGAGATGTACACAATGCACACAGCAGCTTTGTATTTGGACGCAGACACTGCGTGCATTTATACTAATACTGCAGGAGACGTCTGACGGAAGACTGACGCCTGTAGTCAGAATCTCAGATCCGATGCCTGCGTCCTGCATATTGGGAACTAACATTTTCTTAAAGGCCGTCTGACATATATGCCAACCTCCATGTAACATGTTATCAAGCCTGGAGATGATCAGATGGAATGACCTGTGGGTGTGCTGTGTAATGCGGTATGATAAAGCTCATCGTTTACCTCCCCTAGTGACAAATGACAGGAATACGCAGTTTTATTTGTATCGCTTTGCTATTCTGCACATTTGAATGTACAAAGTTATGAGAAATGGAAGAGCACGTACCGGAGCGTTGCCGTAACTCCACACATCTTTGGGCCATGGAGACGTCAGCAATATGTCCACCCCTTTGAACTTTGAGTTTGTGGTTAAGGAGCTTTTCAGTGACAGGACATCCTTCGCACTGAAGCAATAAGCAGGAGCCGGCTCGCTGGAGGACTCTATGCCACTTAAATAAGCAATCTGGAGGCCAGAGGCACCGGTGAATACTCCTTTACGCCCTAGAGATAAACATATAAATGACTATTAAGAAGTGCAATTTCTGCACATACACACACACACACACACACACACACACACACAGGTTGGGTATGGAAGGCCGGCAGTCGGGATGCCAACCGTCAAAACACCAACAGCGGCCTCCCGATGAGAATCCAGACAGGGGCTCCGTAAGTATTGTGACCCACCGCCCTTCACCTTCTAACCCTCCCTTCCCCAGCACCCTAACCCTTCCCTACTGCATCCTAGCCCCCCCCTCCACATCCTAACCCCCCCACCTCCACACCGTAACCCTCCCCATTAGTGCCTAAACCTAACCATCCCTCCTTAGTGCCTATCCCTAACAAAAAAAAAACCACTCCCCAGCTTCCGCAGCCTAAGCCTATCTCCTCCCTCCCTCTGCACAGTATGTCGTTATGCTTTCGCCTAAATCGGGAAAATTGTAACAACATCATCCCTGAGTGTACCTACTCTGTCGCAGTGTGATGCGACTACTACGCACCAGGAAACTGCTGATTACTATGATATACACCTTTTGTATATCTGTGTGTTTCTGAATCTGCAAAGAGCTACCATGCAGCGGCGGCAGCTTTTTTCCACGCCAAGATGCGTTTGCAGACTCCGTTGCACACAGATATAAGGGTCACATGTCAAATTAATCAGCACTATCTCCTGGTACGTTCTAGTCACATCGCATTTTCAGCAAAAGAGACACATGACGTTAGCAGAGTTGCACAGGTCATGGCGGCTCACTCACACCAGGCCTGGGGCGCAGCGTGGTGCATTGAGGATAGATGTAGGAAGACACGTCTGTATGGATTCCTCTCCTGTAAAAAGACCACGTACCAAGGTAAGTAATATTTGTTGCCAATTCACAGCCATCAACATCTTGAAAGTGTTTCACAGTTTGTTGGCTGTTTGACCCTAGGACGTACGTCTGAATTGGAGCTGTAAGGGAACGGAGAGTGTTATTAATGGTGACATGAAGCAGATGTACTTCATGGTCAATTTAAGTTTATCAAATAAAAAAAACTTAGCGAACTCATTACCCCCATCCATTACATAAACATATTTTCACATTCGTGTAATTTCACAATATAGAATTTTAAATGCTTACTGAATACAGTAATTAGCTTAGCAATGAGTGTCCTGAGAAAATGGTAACAATGTACATAAACCAAACTCTATTAAAGCCCAATTGCTCAGCTGGCGCATTATTATACAATTATATATTAATGCCCTACTTGCTCATTATAAAAAAAAAATAATAATAATAATATAATATATATATATATAATCATATTTACAGTGGACTTAACTTTCAAAGTAACCCTAAATAAATACGATGGAGCGATTCGATTGTTGCTCCGTTCGGACGCCTAAAGCCACAGGGGGACACATTTCTTCTCACAGCTTCCTGAGGTGCGAGATGAAATGTGTGCAAGGTACGCTGTTTGGGTGCCCTAACCACTTCTTTAGATAGGTTTAGCCACCTTGAGCAACTAAACTGTATGCTTTCAGGCACAGTAAATACTTATGGGCGCCCAACTGGAAAAACAACTGAATTGTTCTGTTGGGCACTTATACATATAGACCAGAGGTTCTCAAACTCGGTCCTCAGGACCCCACACAGGTCACGTTTTCCAGGTCTCCCAGCAGGTGCACAAGTGTATTCATTACTCACTGACACATTTTAAAAGATCTACAGGTGGAGATAATTCTATCACTTTTGATTCTGTGAGGAGACCTGGAAAACATGCACTGTTTGGGGTCCTGAGGATCGAGTTTGAGAACCTGTGATATAGACGCCCAGCAGGGGACATGCAGAACATTTGAGTCGTCCCCTATAAGATTTTAAAATTAGAGTTATGGTAGACTTGCCTAGATAACTTATTTTCTTCAAGGTCCACAGGGATACCATGGTGATATTATGGTTGGAGACCAGGCACCAAACAGTTAAAGCTTCAGCATTAGACCATTACAACCATTGGGAAAACAAACACATCAAGCAATATTTTAAGTTTTGGTTATAGATTTCCTGCAAACTCACCAGCTTTCTTTCTTACTATGTGCAACAATGTGTGTACTTGTTCATTCTCAGGGTCATACTTAAGGAGCTTCTGTTCCAAATACACACTGTACCGTTCATGTAGAATATATATCACGTTGTACCAGATGGAAGCAGGCCAGTGCGTTGCTATTTATAATAGTTTGTCACATATTACCATTTGGCGTAACAAGCAGGTTTGCTTCCAACAAACCTGAGCAATGTAAATGGCTAATTCTTCTATGTAATCGCTGTGCATACAACGCCATGACAAACAGTGGCAGTGACCATACAGAAGGCAATAGGCTATACCTTGTTTTACACCAGATTTATACTCCTCCCAAAGAGCTTCACTTTCTGGGCTTGTGCCAAAGAAACTTCCAACGCATAGCAACAGCTGAAACAAACACGCATTTGGTAAGTATGGTTTTTGAAAAAAAATATTTACGTTAATATAGATATATTATACACAAAATTTCAGATTGCTTGAAAAGTACAAAGTGCAGGCATTCATTTTGTGTACCAAGCCAAAATTCACAAGACTGCAGCCTTTCAGATGGGTTCAGTATATTATGTCGACACTGATGCAATGTCGACACTGATGCAATGTCGACAATCCATTCTTAAGGTCTCACCCCTAAACCCAACGCTAATGTCATCATTTTCACTGTCGACATTTCATGTCAAGATTTCCCAGATGTCAACATAACGGTCGGCATTTTGGTATCATGATTGTCGACATTGTTGACCTAGATATGTCCACTTGCATCTTTGCCGATCGAGCGGCAAATCGTGCCACGTATGGTGAGGGTCGAGCACGGTGTGTCTGAGTACGCGCGCTGCGTTTGCATCTGCGATCCGTAGGTTTGCATTGTGCGAACGCAGCTGCGGCATGGTGTACCATGGCGCACACAGCTGCGGAAAATCACATGGCGCGATGCGTGCACACTTCTGTAGTTACAAAACTTTAGGTGGCAGGAGCAGCACTGATGCCCTTCACATAAATGATGTATAAAGAGATATCTAGGAAATCAGTAAGTGGCATACCTATGGTTATCAAAGCAGCCCACAATATGGCTCCTTTCAGATAGAGACACATCCTTTTTTTATTACCAGCCTCCAATTTTGCCAGGGAGAGGCTTTGCTGGCTCATGCAATTTGTATGATAATGAAGTAATTACTGCCACACCCTGCTCTACTTCAAGGCTCTGGACCAGTGAGTACAACTGTCACGGTTATCGTGGGGTTGTGACAAATGACTGCTCAGTATGAAATATACTGGCCAAAGTTCCTACCCACCCCTCTACCCGGCAAATCGGGAACTTGATTGAGTGGATCAAAGTCACAGCAATGATCGAACCTTATAAAATAGGTGATTAATACATGCATCCCATCATTGAGCACATTTTTAAACCAGGAGAGAATACGTCAGCAGAAATAACCTGTGTTTATTTAGTCCAGTGGTTCTCAATATCAACCCTCAAGTTTCCCGAACAGGTCACGTTTTGAGGATTTCTGTCTGTGGAAGCAGGTGGGATAATCACTGACCCATCAAAAAAGGGGCCTATGTATTAAGAATCAAGGCCTTAGCACTAGTCTGTTTTAGGGGGGTGCTGCATCCTGCACGATTTTTAAGTGCTAAAATGCACCCTGCCCTTAAGGAGGCGCCGTTGATCTCCCGCCAATCTCAGCGGGCCCGCAGCGCACCACCTCACGGCCAATTTGCTCCCACCTCTTTCAGGCTGCCACGCATTGATTGAATAGACCAGTGACAGTGCACAATCTGCAAGTTGCCATGACAGCCAGAGACGGGGTTCAGGTATTAGGAATGGAGCGGCGCGGCCGCTCGGAAACTTCAAGCAAAGTCGGCGGTTCAGGCACAGTGCAATCTGCTCTGGATTGGTCATGGCGGGGGCCGGCGGCAATAGAGAAGCAGCAGTGACTGGAAACACTGCGCCAGAGCTTAGTTTTCAGGTCTGTGTTGCCCAGCCGAATGTGTACGTGTACTACATGGCTTATCTTCAACACGGATAGTGATCCCCCTGCAGCAGCCCATTTTCCTCTGCTGAGAAATCCTGAAAACATGAGCTGCTGAAGGGAGGTAAACACCATATGTGGAAGCCACTGCTACAGGCTAATAGGGGATGGGCTGTCCACGCACGGTGCCTGCCTATACTGACTTCTGCCCACAGTGCGAGTATAGGTGGGTAATGTGTCCTGATGACCCTGCTATGTACCAGCACAGCAGTTGTCTGCACACCCTATACTGTTACCCGCACAGTTTCCTATTATAATGCCCCTACTCCATATTAATCATGAATGCCTTAATTGTGTGATCTGTAGCATTCTCACTACTTGGGCACGCCCCCAGAGTAATGGAAAGGGGGCGTGTCAAGACCACACCCCCTCGAGAGGACACACCCCTTTTCCGGCACATAGATGTGCCTCCTCCTGGATGGTCAACACCATACATTAATTGTCAGTATCGGACCAGATATTTTCATTTTGCATGAAAATGTCCCCACTATATTAAACTTAACTTGCAGGGATAGTGATAACCGCTGTTCCTGCGAGTTACATCCACGGTATATCGGAGGAGTCTTTCACATTGTTGTAAGACTCCTCCAGGGGAATCTGACACTACTCAGTATCAGTTTCCGGAACCAGACAGAGGCTGCGGGAGAGGGATAGTAAAATCCCTCTCCTGCGAATATGCCTCCATAGATAAAGTGGTTTATCTGAGGATTGCGTAAACTAACAGGGTCTAACTCTGGAAAGCTTCGCTTTTGGTACATAGGGGTCAAATGGTAGTAGCCATTGATAATATGGGGACTGCGATCAGCAGTAAAACACAACAGTATGCAAAATTTTATGAACAATCACCTTGCTAAAAAGGCCTACTAGTCACCTGTACATGATTAAAGAAATCCATAAAATCTGACCTGTTGGGGGTACTTGAGGACTGGAGCTGAAAACCCCTAATTTAGACAAACAAATTAAGCAGATGCAAAAAGGAGGATCCTAAAAAATGAACATAATAAATGTAAACACAAAGACAAAATAGGAAACGTAATTATGCTTGCGGAATTCAACCTGGAAGCTGTGGTCAGGTTCTGCAAATGCCCAACATACTGTAACTAGACATAGGTGGCCCCCAAATTAAAGCATCTTGTGTGTCTTTAGATGGCAAAGTATACATCCCTCTAAAATGTGTACAATTTAGATTTCAAGCTTTGCTATGGTTTAAACCAGTGTTCGCCAAACAGTTCTCAAGGACCTATAACAGTGCACGTTGTACGGATGTTCTCAGTATCACAAATTCAATAATTATCACTACCTGTGAGTCTTTTAAAATACACCAGTTAGTAATGACTACACCTGTGCACCAGTATGTAGTCAGGAAGCCGGCTTTCCGACTGTCAAATCCCGGAATGGGACACCTATCATTATCCACCCGCCAAAATCCCGACACCTGGGACACCGAATGAAGGTAAGCCGGGCGTCGGGACCTCTTAGCCGTTGTAGGGGGGGGAGGTTAGGTTTAGGCACCCCCGGGGGGGAGGTTAGGTTTAGGCACCCCCGGGGGGGAGGTTAGGTTTAGGCACCCCCGGGGGGGAGGTTAGGTTTAGGCACCCCCGGGGGGGAGGTTAGGTTTAGGCACCCCCGGGGGGGAGGTTAGGTTTAGGCACCCCCGGGGGGGAGGTTAGGTTTAGGCACCCCCGGGGGGGAGGTTAGGTTTAGGCACCCCCGGGGGGGAGGTTAGGTTTAGGCACCCCCGGGGGGGAGGTTAGGTTTAGGCACCCCCGGGGGGGAGGTTAGGTTTAGGCACCCCCGGGGGGGAGGTTAGGTTTAGGCACCCCCGGGGGGGAGGTTAGGTTTAGGCACCCCCGGGGGGGAGGTTAGGTTTAGGCACCCCCGGGGGGGAGGTTAGGTTTAGGCACCCCCGGGGGGGAGGTTAGGTTTAGGCACCCCCGGGGGGGAGGTTAGGTTTAGGCACCCCCGGGGGGGAGGTTAGGTTTAGGCACCCCCGGGGGGGAGGTTAGGTTTAGGCACCCCCGGGGGGGAGGTTAGGTTTAGGCACCCCCGGGGGGGAGGTTAGGTTTAGGCACCCCCGGGGGGGAGGTTAGGTTTAGGCACCCCCGGGGGGGAGGTTAGGTTTAGGCACCCCCGGGGGGGGAGGTTAGGTTTAGGCACCCCCGGGGGGGAGGTTAGGTTTAGGCACCCCCGGGGGGGAGGTTAGGTTTAGGCACCCCCGGGGGGGAGGTTAGGTTTAGGCACCCCCGGGGGGGAGGTTAGGTGTAGGCACCCCCGGGGGGAGGTTAGGTGTAGGCACCCCCGGGGGGAGGTTAGGTGTAGGCACCCCCGGGGGGAGGGGGGGGTCATACATAGCGACTCCTGTGCACCAGCTAGGAGATATGGGAAGCATTCACTGTTAGGGGCCCCTGAAGACTGCGTTTGAGAAACCCTGGCTAAGCAACGAGGGCAAAACACTGAAGAATGCAGTTCCTTACATCAAACTGGCTGCTCTTCTTCTGAATTGTCCGGACTCTGTTGAATAGTATATCAAACTTTCCATAAACGTCCCCACAGACCAATCTGGTAGTAGAAGAGGTAAGGAAAACACATGACAATACGTTACTATTAATACAAATGACATGACCTTTTAGCACCACCGACGCAGCTCCACCCAACCCCCCCCCCCCCCCCCCCCCCAAGTAGTTGTCATTTGATGCCTAGGTTCTGCTCATTTTCTTCAAATCTAATGCAATATAGCCATATAATAAACATGAGTTTCAATAGCGGCTAACGTTATACAGCGCGTCCATATTTTGCACCTGCTCCCTTCATTATCAAACCTGTGTTTTAGCATGGGTAATGACAGAAAGGAAGTTACACCTATAACCTCTGCAATCTGGCTGTGCAAACCTGCAATACCTACAGTACCATTATCACCTTGTTTCAAATTCCTATGTCCCTTTAGATAGTAAGCGAGCAAGCAGGAGCGCAATGGATATGATATGCCGGTGCATGAGACGCCAGCAGTTCAAATACCGATGCCGGAATCCCGATCGTGCAGAATCCCAACAGGGGCTGGTAAGTACCCCAACCCTCCTTTGGTGCTGCCTAACTCTAACCTCCCCTTCCCACACCTAACCCTCACCTCCCCCCCGGTGGTGCCTAACCCACCCAGGACTTCCCTGATCCTAAACCCCCCCCATCCCCGGGCTAAGACTAGTATACTTACCTTCGGGATGTCAGTGTTCGGGATGCTTTCTGACGGGTGTCGGTATACAGACGTCCGGCATACCGCCCGCCGGCATCTTAACCGCATCCCAGCAGGACCCTCTTACATCTATGTATGCTATTACCCAGTTTCATCTTATTAATGATTTGGTCCCAATTGTAAAGCACAATGGAATATGTTGATGCTGCACAGTATAAGTAAAAGTTGATAAATATTCCAGCCTGTATAGTGCACATACAGCTTTCTCGCTATATCGATTTAGTAATGTGTATATATTATGCACACACTTACATTGCACTACTAGTTCATTGATAAGAAAAGTGTTTCAACAGAGGTGGCTGCAATCATAAATTAGAAGGAAGGAACAGAGTATTTTGTCCCTCCTGTAATGGGTCATGTTGAGAGGTATGTAATAGCATATCTGACATGCTGGATCTGCAGTTGCACAAGTGAGAGGTATGTAATAGCATATCTGACATGCTGGATCTGCAGTTGCACAAGTGAGAGGTATGTAATAGCATATCTGACATGCTGGATCTGCAGTTGCACAAGTGAGAGGTATGTAATAGCATATCTGACATGCTGGATCTGCAGTTGCACAAGTGAGAGGTATGTAATAGCATATCTGACATGCTGGATCTGCAGTTGCACAAGTGAGAGGTATGTAATAGCATATCTGACATGCTGGATCTGCATTTGCACAAGTGAGAGGTATGTAATAGCATATCTGACATGCTGGATCTGCATTTGCCACTGCTGCAGCTCGTACTCACACTCTCAGCGCCTTCTCCGACATGTCACCGGCAGCCCCTGGTCGGCTGCAGTGTACCGGGGCTCCCCAACAACGATAGAGAGATACAGGTACTACTGAGTCTCCTTGTAGTCCAAACTGGCTACACCGAGCCTATCTACCAACACAACTACGGCATGGAAGACACACAGCACAACTTCCGAGTATGCTCGTAGCTGATTGAACAAATCGCATCATGTGATCATTGCCAACCGTAGTACCTGATGGGAGTTGTAGTTTGCTTTATCTCCCTGGGAGTACAAAAGCTTGACGTAGGAAACTACAACTCCCACAATGCATTTGAAGGTCCGTGTGCATTCATTTAAACTATCTCATTTTTGAAAAATTGTATGTAATGATTTTCAGGGACATATTACATGAGTATCAGTGCAGGTTACTCAGTCATTGTGCATTTCAAGTAGACATTGGTTTATTATAAGAGGTGTACTACACAGTTGGTCAGTTAAAAACTATATAATGACTGAATTAATGGGGTGGGATGTGAGTTTCACTGTTTTCTTTTTTTTTTTAGTGCCTCATCCATTATATTTTATATTTAGATTGAGAACAATATTATGGTTAAATTGGTAAATAAAAGTAAATGCTTAGTATTGTTATTATTTATTAGAAATAGGGGCACTTTATTTTTTACTGTGCTTTCCATTCTTCTTATTTGGATGGTCTAGACTAGAGCACAGGTTCTCAAACTCGGTCCTCGGGACCCCAAACAGTGCATGTTCTGCAGGTCTCCTGACAGAATCACAAGTGAAATTAGCTCCTCCTGTGGATCTTTTAAAATGTGTCCGTGAGTAATGAACACATCTGTGCGCCTGCTGGGTGACCTGGAAAACGTGACCTGTGTGGGGTCCTGAGGACCGAGTTTGAGAACCACTGGTCTAGAGCAGTGGTCAGCTAATAGGAGTAAATTACCGCACATGGAGTAAAAATGAAATTCCTGGGGGTAATGGACGGACAGCCGGGCATGCATATGAATCATTCTATAATATAGAATGATTTCATATGCATGCCCGGCTGTGCCGCAGGGAGGCTCTAAGCCGGACACCCGCTGAGATGTTATTACCAGCGAGCGCCCGACTCCTTCCCTGCAGCGCCGCGTTAGCCGGAGGCTGGAGTTCTCTTCTGAACTCCAGCTTCCGCCTCTATCCATGCGTACTATGGGAGAGATGTCATGACGTCTCTCCCATAGTTCCGAGGAGCAGCCGGACGGACAGGACGGCGGCGGATGCAGGAGCGGGGATTAAGGTAAGTGTTTTTTTTGAGGTGGGTTTTGTACAAACGGCACTAAAGGGGCATTATATGGGGGCACTACAGGGGCATTATATGAGGGCACTATATGGGGGCACTACTACAGAGGCATTATATGGGGGCACTACTACAGGGGCTACTATATGATTTCCTTCCTTTGAAATCAAGGGGGTATTGATACCGTTTGAACAGCATCGATATTAGAGAGATTTGATTGCACAGACCAGATTGCCCATACCTCCCATTTCAATATAAAATAACTTTGTCACACAGAAACAGTTTGCGGTTCCAACACACACAAAGGTACTATATTGTAAAAAGGGTATAATCAGCCTTAATCTATACAATGCAGCTATATACAGGATAAAGACAAAGATACAATTACCAACACTTCGCCATGCGGTCTGGATCCTAGACTAACAGCTGTCCATCAGGATTGCTGTGTGTTTCTTTAGGGTCAGGCAGGGAGGAAGGTAGCAAAGGAAAAGGGGGTGGGATCCAGACTGCATGGCAATTTATAGGTGTACAATTACCTTTGAACATAAGCTGAATACTCAGAGGGGTTCCCTATTGGCCCTTTATTACTGAGTCACAATGGTTGTTGCTATTCATTTGTTAGTAAATGGTTGACGTCACTGGAGGTTGAACTGTTAAAAAAATCCCTTTGTACTAACATTTGGCATGCAAATCTACAGGGGAGGTGTACAGTGATTTATACAGTATACAGTATAATTCTTGGCAGGTCTTCATAACTCAATAGTGATCCCTTCCATATTCATTCTGTTGGTTTCATATTCCTGTTGAGACAGAGGGAAATCGGTAGATACTACTCATGACCCATTTATCTTATTCCTAATCCCAGATATCATATAACTGCTATTTAACATGTAACATTCACTGCATACCTTTAAAACACATAGCATTGTGCGTATCTCAGTCAGTTTAGGGTTAAATGGGATATAAGTTTATGTGTAAGGAAAGGCTGCTGTCCGTCGGGGTAAGGTTTCTGACAATAATACTTAAAAGCTGGCTATGCGATTGAAACGCAAAACAGTATTTAAACAGTATTGCTGTACTAACTTTATGTGTTTATGTAATGTAAAAATTGCGCTTAACTGTTGTGAGCACAGAAGCATGGCTCGCCATTCACAATATGGCGAGTTGCGGGGGCATGGGATGTGTGTGCATGTATAGCGAGCATGTGCGCAAGTGCGTGCGCAAATGCGGCGGGAGCCTGTGTTTGCATAAAATGGCCGTGGACGATCAAATCGTCCAATGGATGTCGTGTTGCGATTCGTGCGCAATTAAGCGATCGCAACCAATTTATACGGTTTCGACAGTCCACCCTTTGATAGCAATTATACGCTATCACCATACGCAAGCAACAATTAATAATTGGTTATCTGATTAGCCATACTATAAGACATTAGTTAATGTTATTGTTATGGGATGGCATGAGTTGTTAATTTACCCATCAATGAAGCGCTCTTGGGGGAAGGGACATAAAACTAGCCTTATGTGCACACCACAGGCCAGACTGAAGAGGTCGTGACCATATGTTAGATGTGGGAATGCACCTAACCCATAAGGATAATTTTGAATTGTTTAGAGAATTCATTTTAAGATGTTTTGAAATAGCATTAATAACACTTTTATGCACTGCTAAACAAATCCAAATCACATCATTACAAGGTACGTGTTCTTATGGGACTTCTACTATCATTCGGATCTTATTTCATGTGGACACTGTATTATAAAGTATTGTTCAATGTTCTTAACGATATGACTCCGTGTGGTCATTTGAATCGTTGAATAATGCGCCCCTGGGGACATAAAGTAGCCCCTCGTACGCATACCACGTGGACTCTAAGTCGAGGACCAATGGGGAGCTAGTGTGGGAAAGCACCACTCCATGGAGAGGACAACCTTGGAAGAAAGGGGAGATGAAGACTACATTTAAACTAGGGTGTTCTAAAGAAACATTGACAATACTTTATTATACATGGCAATATGCAAGCAAACATTAGATCATACTCTCTAATTCAGGGTTATAATGTAGGGTATTAGTTACATTAGTATTCACAGCATCATGGGTAACTACCATCATTATTTAATTTTCCTGGTTTCCATTGGAACAACCTTTTGCACACTTCATAGCCGCTGGAACACATCTGATACATATGCCAATTATTAGGATGACCACCAACACTAGGATCAGGAGTTTCCCTATACTCGCAATCAGTCCTTGGACCCACTCTCCTAGACCCGAGAACCATTTCATAGGGTTCAATCAGGAGAACCACTCTTCGACCTGTTCCTCCACTTCAGCAATTGAAGCATTATGGTTCTTCCGAAATTCCCATTTCAACTGCAGAATTTCATCCATTTTCCGGTCTATCACCTCCTTGGGGTCACTAGTGCTATTGGTGATATAAGTACAACATTTAACACCAAACTGGGTGGCTAGGGTTACGCAATATCCTCCAGTGACAGCAGTTAAATAATTCAGCACTAAACGATGTTGGACCAGCTCTTTCTTGTACACTTGCAACTCCTTACCAGTGTACCTAAAGGTGTCATCATATAGCTCGGTGATATTATCTATTAATTTTGCGAGATCTTGAATATACCTAAAATTCAGAGATCCCCGAGCAATCCTGGTGGGATCAAGTGCAACTAAAATCTGGAAGCCAGTCGTCTCACTTATCATTTGAGTGGCTTTATGCACATCACCAGGAATCATGTTTCTCTTATTTCTGTGTTCATAATGCGTATGAAGGTATGGAGAAGGTATGTTCCTATGGACATCAATCATTTCATTATGTGCAAGAGTCATGACCTCAGGGAGTACCTTTCCCAAATAGCATAGTCCACTGGAACTTGGAGAGAGCCATTTATACGCTTTTCTACCACAAATATAATATACATCATCTGGGAGGATGAATGGGATGGAATGTTTCATGATACCGGTACACATCTTTTCTATGAATGATCCCATCCCTATCTCCTCCATTTGGCTAATACAAGTATCAGGTTGTATGATCTTCGCACAGTACCCGGGTGGTACTCTTCCAACCATCACTTTAACATTACTCCGCGTATACCTGTACCTATAGAATTTCCCACTTGTAACAATGTTGTATAAAAGTGCTGAGTCTATAGATACATTATCGGCTCTCAGTGAGAAGGTCATTGTCTGATTAATTCCTGTGACTTCCCAATTCCCAGGTTTGTTGGGATTGGTGAAGTTGAAACATAACAGGGATTTATCTACTTGATATTGGTGGAGCTTCAAATTAGGGGAATCGGATATGTTAAATTTTCTGTCCACCGGTTTGCCTCCCTGTAAGTCAATGACTTCAGAGACCTTTAAGGGGAATGGGACTAACCCTACATTATGCTGTCCTTGAGGAACCTGGGAGCATACCCAACATTCGGTTTGGTTCAAAACCTTGCCTACTAGGGAATGGTAGTCCTCTAACGGATGCTCGCCCATGTATAAATTACTCTGGGTCCGACATCGTAGGATGCATTTATCATTGACTACAGGCCCACAATTTGCGCATATACAATACTCTTCAAAAAATAAACCTTCACACTGCCGCTGAGATTCAAAGAGAGCAGATCTTTTAACCATTACAGTGCTAATATTGGTCAGGTACTGGCCTTGTTTTTGCAGCTCTTTCTCTCCCAGCTCCTCTCCACCGACACCACTACCGATCTCTCTCTCCATCCTCCGACCACCAGCACAGAACCAGGACATCCCGAAACACAACAGTATGATATGAACTCTGGGAGGATACACAAAAGCAGTTACAACCTGAAACCCCATCACCATACCAGGTCTTACCAGCCTTGTTCAAGTGCTACTGATACAATTAGTAGCTTTCACAGAACAGGCTTGCAATCGACAGGTCCAGGTTCTCTGTCTCTCCCCTGGTCTGGTTCTCCTCAGGATTTTTGACCTTCCGACAATGGCTGGAATGGACCCAGGTGTCTCTCTCAGCTACTTTCACGGATGTTGTACTTGTCAGTAGCACTTGGTATGGTCCTTCCCAACGGTCAGTCAAACAACCTGAACGTAAAAAGTTTCGGATCATAACATACTCTCCAGGTTCAACATCATGACAGTTCATTTGAGGCATATCAGGTGATAACAGTTTTAGTTTCTGCTGCTGCTGTTGGAGCTGCTTACTCATCCCTATAAGGTACCTCACAGTAAGCTCGTTGTTACTTTTCAAATCTTCCTGAGGACTTATAATTAAATGAGGTTGCCTCCCGAGCAGTATTTCGAATGGGGAAAGATTAAGAGGGGATCTAGGGGTGGTCCTGATACTATGGAGCACAAGAGGCAGAGCTTCTGGCCATCCCAAACCAGTTTCAGCCATGATTTTACTCAGCTTGTTTTTAATAGTACCATTTACCCTCTCCACCTTGGCACTGGCCTGCGGTCGATATGGGGTGTGAAGCTTACTATTAATACCCATCAACTTACACATACATTGAAAAACATCTCCGGTAAAATGGGTACCCCTATCACTTTCAATTACTCTAGGGATAACATACCTACATACAAACTCCTGAACTATTTTCTTTGCCGTGAATGCAGCAGTGTTGGTAGCAGCTGGGTATGCCTCTACCCAATTAGAGAATACGTCTATGCAAACCAAAACATACTTCAAGTTCCTGCAGGGTGGTAACTGGATGAAGTCAATTTGTATGACCTGGAAAGGGCCGTCTGCTGGAGGGATGTGAGATGGTTCGGTGGGTACAGTTTTTCCTATATTCTTCCTTAAGCAGGTCAAACAGGACATTGCCCTCTTCTCCGCTTGGGAAGAAAAGCCAGGTGCATACCAGTATGCCTTCACTAACTTACACATACCCTGCTTACCCAGATGGGCCAGACCATGTGCTGCTTCTGCTAAGCTTGGGTAGTATGCCTTAGGAGCTACTGGCTTCCCTTGTCCATTTCTCCAGAGCCCAGAGGACTCTTGCTCACATCCCTTGGATCTCCAGCTTGCCTTTTCCTGATGGGTACACACACCTTGCATTTCAACCAGTTTCTGCATGTCAACCGTTTCAAATACCAACACTTTATCCATTTGATTAAGTTTTAAACCTGCTGCCCATTTGGCAGCTTCATCAGCCCTGTTGTTACCCAATGATACTAGATCATCTTCGCAGGTGTGGGCTTTACACTTAATGACAGCTACTGTCTTGGGTAGCTGTATTGCCGTCAACAGTCGTTTTATGTGATGTGCATGTGCGATTGGTGTGCCTGCTGCCGTTAGAAAATTTCTTAGACGCCATAGGGCCCCAAAATCGTGCACCACCCCAAAAGCGTACCTGGAGTCTGTGTAAATATTGGCCGTTTTTCCTTCGGCCAACTCACACGCTCTCCTTAGTGCCACGAGTTCTGCCACCTGCGCTGAATGGGGTGGACCGAGTGGTTCGGCCGCTATAACGTCCTTGTCATCAACCACAGCATAACCTGTACATAACTCACTTGTATCAGTCTGTCTATGGCAACTCCCATCCGTGTAAAACGTTAAGTCTGCATTTTCTAACGGTGTGTCATGAATGTCAGGCCTAGCTGTAAAATTTTGATTTAAATACTCCATACAGTCATGCCTATTAATTCCTGTACCAAACTCACCTTCTACCACTGGTAACGATTCACCTTTACCTTCCACCCTTTGTGCATCATGAGGCACACTTGGTAAATATGTAGCAGGGTTTAAAGCATTACACCTCTTTATAGTAATGTTGGTCGGTGCAATTAACGCTAGTTCCCATTTAGTGAACCTAGCGGAGGAAACGTGTCTGGTCTGGGCTGGATTTAACAAGGCAGAAACAGCATGTGGTGTATGTACAGTCATGTCATGGCCTAAAACTACATCCTCACTCTTTTCCACTAAGAGTGCGGTTGCAGCTACGCTCCTTAAACACGTTGGGAGTGCTCTTGCCACAGCGTCCAACTGGGCACTGTAGTATACATCCCATTTTGCACAATAAATCTCTTCCCAGGAGATTAGTAGGGGCTGTTGCTGCCAGGAGGAAAGAATGCCTGGCATGCAAAGGCCCAATGGTAACCTCCATGGGTTTGGTTAGAGGGTAATGCTGTACGCTACCTGTTACACCCATTGCTGGTACTGTCTGGTTTGTTATCTGTAGATTTTCAAGAGATTTTAAAACAGACCTGGTCGCCCCTGTGTCTACTAGGAAGGAACGTTCAGTACCAGCTACATTAACCTTTATTACCGGCTCTTCCCTAGTACCTCCCGTTATCCTGACTGCCTGCAGACTACAGGTATGACCTAACCCCTATAGTTGGCTATCTTCCCCCAGCAAGGCATTTGCAGCAACTATGTGGGCAGGATTTATCTGGTAGTTCTTATGGTTACGAGATGCATCAATACGTTGCTGCATGTGGGGTTCCTGAATTATGACTTTACAGTCCTTCCTAAAGTGTCCTACTTGGTTACAGTTAAAACATTTCTTAGCTGATCTGTTGGGGAAATTATGTTGAAGTCCGGGAGGAGGGGATTTTGAGTGTGGGTATGATGGTTTTGGGTGTGTGTGAAGAGTGTGTTGTGGTCTGGTGTGGTATGTGTGAGGGAATTGTATGGGTTGGGCCTGCGCAGGATGGTAGGTGTTTAAGACGTGTAGCTGTGCAGGTGGATATGTGTCTGTTGGCTGTAAGTGCATATCTTCTAGAGCTCGAATGCTAACAGCCATCAATTTCTCGCTCTGAGCTTCACGTTTCCTGGTGATATTTTTGTCATGGTCTATTGCAGTTTCCCTGAGCGCGTCAACTGTTATCCCTCTCCAACCAGGGTGTGAGGTCTGAACTCTGTCTTTCAAACTGTCTTTTAGACCGTCCATTAGAACAGTGATGACCATTCCCCGGTAGTGCGTGCTATCCTTAATGTTTTCGATCCCAGTGTACTGAGTGATCGTCTGCAGCCCACGATTAAAGTAATCTTCTGCAGGATCACTTTCTGCATCATAGACATTTTCCATATATTCACTCAGGACCGGGTACAACTTACTTGGTTCAGTTACAACATTTTTATAGTTTTTGTTATGTGGTAATGTATCATCACCGCCCACCACATAAGGTGGCGGGGGTGCGCAAGCACGATTCGTAATACCTTTGGCAACGCTACCATGCCGCAAGTTTGCATTTCCCTGTGATGCGTACGCTACACTGTGTAGCGTTGCGTGCGCATCACCCCTAGGCATGCACGTGGCTCCACACGGTGCCCCATGCACACCATTAACCCATGTGCGACTCTCATTCAGCCAGAGTTTCAAAGAATCATCATACTCCACTCTTTTCTTTAGGGATTTCACTCTACATATGTGATCCCTAAGGTTATTTAAAATCTACATATTAAAGCTTCCAATCTTTGGGGAAGGTTTCTCACTCTTACCCGTCATCTTAACCAACACAGTACAGTGCGTCGTTGCGTACGCACCATATTTAGTGTACATTATATGAAGAGCCGACCCGGTCGGACCTTGCATACACAGCGCATCGTCTACCATCCCTGTTGACTGTTTTGCGCCCATTTTGCGAAAAAAAACAACAACAATGATGAGACCGGTGGAAGAATTAACCGATAGGCTGCCTCCACACACCTATTCTACAGTTAGCTAATATCTAAAAATAGGGAACACAGCAATACCTACTAAGGCAAGCACAGTACCACCTATAATAGGGAACACAGGAGTTATCTAGCTATAGATAAAACCACAGTAACCACCTATTGTCCTTTTGTCCCCGCAACCAGCCTCAGTCAGAGATGCCTCACTCGTATGGTCCGGTCGCAACACTCAAAGGCCCTAACTGACCGATGAATATTACAACTACACTGGAAGCTATATTTTATCGTTAACTCTCTTTAACGATAGGAAACCAGGAGGATCCCCTCTGCCAGTATACCTGTTATGTATACCCTATATTTATTACCTAAAATAGGGACCACGAAGGCACAACCTATTTCACAATCGCAATCATACACCTTACACACTTCTATATTGTGGCCAAATAACAAAAATGAATAAAAAAAATACCTTTCTTTTGATTAATAGCCTTTTGGAGATTACAGCCCTATCAATATGACGTATTTCAGTCTTGATGATTTATTTGAATTCTAACAGAAATGCTAGTCACATGCTTCACTTGCTATTGTGCGTTTGGTTACAAACAATTAGATGTAATCACTACACATGGCAGGAAGTGGCCGTACATCCGGTCGCACGCACTATGCTGCAACTGTTTGCACGTGGTGTACACTAAAACCTTTGTGGCGTTATTGTGCGATCGGTTGCGCATGCAATGCGCGGCCATTCTACAACAACGTGGGCAAGCACAAATCTCTCTCCACTATCCCAGATTCTAATCAGCCCTCTCTGAATTCGCAAACTGCGAGTCTCCGTCTCTGAACAAAAATAGGAACGCAGGAAAAAAATCTGCGGGCGCCTTTCCAGTCTTTTGTTCCAAGACGAGGGGAGCAGTTCAAAAACACAGTGATGGGTGATATCCCGGACGAGCCCCCATTTATTGATACCATTTGAACAGCATCGATATTAGAGAGATTTGATTGCACAGACCAGATTGGCCATAACTCCCATTTCAATATAAAATAACTTTGTCACACAGAAACAGTTTGCGGTTCCAACACACACAAAGGTACTATATTGTAAAAAGGGTATAATCAGCCTTAATCTATACAATGCAGCTATATACAGGATAAAGACAAAGATACAATTACCAACACTTCGCCATGCGGTCTGGATCCTAGACTAACAGCTGTCCATCAGGATTGCTGTGTGTTTCTTTAGGGTCAGGCAGGGAGGAAGGTAGCAAAGGAAAAGGGGGTGGGATCCAGACTGCATGGCAATTTATAGGTGTACAATTACCTTTGAACATAAGCTGAATACTGAATAGAGGGGTTCCCTATTGGCCCTTTATAACTGAGTCACAATGGTTGTTGCTATTCATTTGTTAGTAAATGGTTGACGTCACTGGAGGTTGAACTGTTAAAAAAATCCCTTTGTACTAACATTTGGCATGCAAATCTACAGGGGAGGTGTACAGTGATTTATACAGTATACAGTATAATTCTTGGCAGGTCTTCATAACTCGATAGTGATCCCTTCCATATTCATTCTGTTGGTTTCATATTCCTGTTGAGGCAGAGGGAAATCGGTAGATACTACTCATGACCCATTTATCTTATTCCTAATCCCAGATATCATATAACTGCTATTTAACATGTAACATTCACTGCATACCTTTAAAACACATAGCATTGTGCGTATCTCAGTCAGTTTAGGGTTAAATGGGATATAAGTTTATGTGTAAGGAAAGGCTGCTGTCCGTCAGGGTAAGGTTTCTGACAATAATAATTAAAAGCTGGTTATGCGATTGAAACGCAAAACAGTATTTAAACAGTATTGCTGTACTAACTTAATGTGTTTATGTAATGTAAAAATTGCGCTTAACTGTTGTGAGCACAGAAGCATGGCTCGCCATTCACAATATGGCGAGTTGTGGGGGCATGGGATGCGTGTGCATGTATAGCGAGCATGTGCAATTGCGCGTGCGCAAGTGCGTGCGCAAATGTGGCGGGAGCCTGTGTTCGCATAAAATGGCCGTGGGCGATCAAATCGTCCAATGGATGTCGTGTTGCGATTCATGCGCAATTAAGCGATCGCAACCAATTTATACGGTTTCGACAGGGGTAACATCGGCGTATCTAAATATATTTTTGGGGTAACAGGTGAAAAAGTTCCCTGACCCCTGGTCTAGGGCACAGGCGCTATGCACAGCCATCTGTGGTTCTGCAGTCTATAATAGGACTACATGTAATGACAACAGTAATAACGTCACTTCAAAGTCGCCGCTGCTATGACATTACTTCATACCTACCTACTTTTGAAAAAGCGTTTCAGGGAGATTGTGAAAGCAGTACCTATGGGCCACACGTGGACGTGTACTGCTACATCTGAGGGGCGTGTCATAAAACTAACTTACATCCAAATGTAACTGAGGGCCTGATTCAGAGCTGCTCGTAAGCGGCCGCTCGTTTGCTGTGAGCAATGTTCGCACAACTGCGCATGCGTATGGGTCGTAATGCGCATGCGTAAACCAGTCATTGCGGTCGGAAATCGAGCGCTCGCAAAACAGCAAGGGGCTGCTAATTTGATTGACCATTTGTGGTTGGTAACGGGAAGGTGCTTGAAAACGGGGGAGTGGAGATCCGAACGCAGGCGTGCCTAACGGTAAAAAGGCCATTTCATGGGTGTAGATAATTAGTAAAGGAGCGTCATCGACCACGTCACGGTTGTCTTTTAGCCTGAACTGC
The DNA here is from genome assembly GCA_031769625.1 of Taudactylus pleione. Classification (NCBI taxonomy): domain Eukaryota; kingdom Metazoa; phylum Chordata; class Amphibia; order Anura; family Myobatrachidae; genus Taudactylus; species Taudactylus pleione. The sequence goes on along the minus strand of JAUIMM010000224.1, from coordinate 22,111 downwards.
TCGCAGTGAAAGCGGTAAGAAAAACCTACCACAAGCACTGCGAACAGTTCAGATGCCTTTCGATGTATCCGATTAATCAAATAAATACCGGAGATGAAGTGTGATGCGAACGGCAAAGGGGCGTCTTTACAAAATAGCAAGCGCATTTTTCGTTCGCTCGCTCGCTCAGACATAGAGGCGTCAACAAACCACAGTGAGCGAGCGCTCAATTTAAATAGCCGGCCCCTTTTTAGGAACGACCGTCCACAAATAGCGTCCGGCTCTGAATCAGGCCCTGAGTCCAAAAGCAGTAAGTAAGATCTACGTATTTATGAAAACACACAAATATGCATATAGCCAAAGGGATCGTTGTGCCTTATTATCAATGCAGGGCAATAACACTAATGATCCCATTTGAAAGTACATATCTGTTTTTGTAATGGGGGTAAGATGCAATCAGGGAGATTGCTAGTCTCTGCAGGGAGACAGGGAGTTGCTGCTATTTCAGAGAGTCTCCCTGACAATGAGGGAGAGTTGGCAAGTATGCATTAAGTACAACTTTATAGCGAAGGGGTAGTCTGTATTAAATCTCCCCCCTCCCCCATCATTTTTAATAACCTTCAATATTTATTTTTTTCCTTGAGCAGCTCTGACTGACTGCAAGATAGATACAGTTGAGGAATGGCATAAGAAAAAAATATTTTCTACATTTGCTTAATATTCATGTAGAGATTTCTTAGATTATGTTGATAACTGATGATTAAAGTTTTAGAAGGCGCACATACTGTATCTATGGTGGATGTATTTAGCATCCCAGCACACACAATGCTGGCACTCAGAATCCCAACAGGAGTAAGAATTCCAGCGGCTGCTATCCCGACGGTGAATATTACGGATAGGGGTTAGGGTTAGACTGCAGTGGGTGGGGGGAGTTAGTCTGCGGAGGGTTAGGATGAAGGTGGGGAGGTTAGGGTTAGGCAAAGAAAAAAGAGAGCCACACTAAGGGCCGTATTCAATTAGAAGCGAAAAGTCTGTTTCGGCGATACTTTTTCGCCGATGACGTCATTTTCGCCGATTTCATATATCCCCATATTCAATTTGGACAACTTTGCCGGTGCGAAAAGTCAGTGCAATAGACCTGTCGAAAAAGTATCCCCATTGAATAGGTGGCGAGAAAAAGTGCAGAATTGGGGTTTTGGGGTGCAGACTTTCAAAAACCACCCTGCACCCCTTGGACAGTCCCCTAAAGGTAATCTGTGTAAAAAAAAAATGTAAAAGTACCTTAGGACACCCCAAAAAAGTACTTTCGTTTTGGGGGTGAAAAAAACAAAGTTGGGGACAAACTTAAAAACTAGCGAAACAGACTCTAGGGGGGTACCCAAGTATGCCCCAGGTGTTTTTTTGATTGCAGGTGGTTGCGGCAGGTGGATTTTTGAAGGTTTTTAAAACTTCACATTCGCAACTTCAAAATATGCTACCCTCCATTTTCATGTATGCCAAATTTGCTGGGACTACTTATTTTATAAAAAAAACACCTCCTAAATGCTATTCTTCACCACCTTCTTAAAAACGCAAAACAACACCTATTGAGACCATTTAAAGACCCCCACATACCTTTAGCACAGCTATTCGGGGGTACCCATAGTGATCAGGTCATCATTTGGGGGATGACAGGCTGATTTCCCCAAAACTGACAGAACTTTTCGCCGATTTCACTTTAGCCAGTCCCGTTTTCGCCGATTTCAAATTGAATACGGGGATAAGCTGGGACGAGTGCAATACTTTTTCGCACCCAAAACCAGTCATGAAGGCAAAAAGTCCGGCAACGGACTTTACGCTCCAAATTGGATACGGGCCTTAGGCCCTCATTCAGAGCCGTTCGCTATTTGCGTTCGTTCGTTCAAAAACAAGGGGTGGCTATGCAAATGATCCGTTCGCACATTGCAGTCTGTTCACACCTCTAAGTCTGAACGAGCGAGCAAAATATACGCTCTTTTATTTCTTAAAAACGCCCCCTGGCCGCTCGCACCATACGTCATGTCCGCTATTTATTAATCGAGTACATCGAACAGGATATGAACTGCTCGCTATTCTTGTGGTTGGTTTTTTCAACCGCTATTTTGCGAGCAGTTCTGAGTTAAAAAAAAACAAGTGACGTGGTCATTGACGCTGCTATATTAATTATGCACACCCATAAAACGCCCGTTTTGACCTTTAAGCACGCCTGCGAACGGATCTCCACTCCCCGTTTTCAAGCACCTTCCCCTGTTACCACCCACATACGCCTCATTCTGTCACTCAAAATAGCAGGCACTCGCTATATTGCGTACAAATGATTTTCGGCCGCACTGACTGGTTCGCGCATGCGTACTAAAAACCGTACGCATGCGCAGATGTGCGAACATCGCTCGGAACGAGCGTACTGCCGCTAGCGAGTGGCTCTGAATGAGGGCCTTAGTCTTTCCTTCTTCCACTCATCTCTGAGGGTTTTGAATTTAAATAACTATGAAGGAGATTAAACCATGAGGTGCGATGTGTTCCCCATTGCCGGCAATGGAGAACCAGCAGTGCCTTTCTGACTTCGGCGAAGCCGTCCAGGCACTGCCGGGTCCCCGTCACGCACATGCACAGATGGACCGTCGCACATAAGCATAACACCGGAGCCCCAACGCTGGCAGCGTTAGGCTCCCAGCAGCCCAGCGGGGGACCTCGCCGAGGACGAGGACTTCGCGGGACCTCACCGGAGGGGTAAGTATTGGTAAATACCAGTTAATTTTTCTTTAGTATCACAGTGATACTAAACGAAACATTCTGCTGGTATTTACATTCGTTGGTAAATGGGGGCATTAGTACCTCTCTGATCTGGTTCCCCCTCCCTATTTCTCTGTTGTGAGTGTGAACTTACTGTATTGGGTCAACTCACTCAAATGAAGACTACAAGCAACAAGAATTGTGGAATAATTCTAGGGGGATTCCCTTATAATAGGCATTTTTATAATAGGCTGAGGATGTGATGCTGTGAAGGGCAACTGCATAGGAGGTGATGCTGTGAACGACTGCAGGGGAGGTGATGCTGTGAACGACTGCAGGGGAGTTGATGCTGTGAAGGGCAATGGCAGGAGAGGTGATGCTGTGAAGGGCAATGGCAGAAGAGATGATGCTGTGAAGGGCAATGGCAGGAGAGGTGATGCTGTGAAGGGCAACTGCATAGGAGGTGATGCTGTGAACCACTGCAGGGGAGGTGATGCTGTGAAGGGCAATGGCAGGAGAGGTGATGCTGCGAAGGGCAATGGCAGAAGAGTTGATGCTGTGAAGGGCAATGGCAGGAGAGGTGATGCTGTGAAGGGCAATGGCAGGAGAGGTGATGCTGTGAAGGGCAATGGCAGGGGAGGTGATGTTGTGAAGGGCAACGGCAGGAGAAGTGATGCTGTGAAGGGCAACAGCAGGAGAGGTGATGCTGTGAAGGGCAATGGCAGGGGAGGTGATGCTGTGAAGGGCAACTGCAAGGGATATTACGCTGTGAAGGGCAGCAGCAGGGGATGCTGCCAGGTGGCCAATCTCCTTATCCTGTTTTGGCTCCTCTGTCCCTATAAAGGAAAAGAGGAAAGGGTCATCAATGAGAAGCAACTGCAGGAAAAATGCAAGAAACTAAGCACTGCAAAATGAACAGCAACATTAAGAATAAGTTCAAATATAGCAGGAAGAGAGGAGTGATAGTATAAGGACAGATGTGAGCTGCATGGTGGGAGGACAACCGGAGCTGTCACAAATGGCTGACAAACCAGCAAAATTGAGAGGATGGGGAGTATAAAGTGGCAATTAATCCCTCCCACAACTCAAGGCCCAGCTTTCCAATTATCCCAGGGGCCTATTCATCATCAGAGACCGTATGGGATTAAGGGCCTGATTCAGAGCCACTCGTAAGCAGCCGCTCGTTCGTTCCGAGCGATGTTTGCCCAACTGCGCATGCGTACGGATCGTAATACGCATGCGCGAACCAGTCAGTGCGGCCCAAAATCGTTTGTTCGCTAAATAGCGAATACCTGCTATTTTGAGTGACAGGAGGAGGCGTATGTGGGTGGTAACAGGGGAAGGTGCTTGAAAATGGGGAGTGGAGATCCGAACGCAGGCATGCTTAAAGGTCAAAACGGGCGTTTTATGGGTGTGCATAATTAATACAGCAGCGTCATTGACCACGTCACTGGGTTATTTTATAGCCAGAACTGCTTGCAAGATTGTGGTAGGAAAAACCAACCACAAGAATAGCGAGCAGTTCATACGCTGGTCGATGTACTCGATTAATCTAATAAATAGCGGACATGACGTAGGATGCGAGCGGCCAGGGGGCGTATTTTTCCAAAAAACGACCGCAAGTTTTGTTGCTCGTTCAGACCTAGAGGCGTGAACAGACCGTAAAGAGCGAACGGTTCATTTGAATAGCCACCCCTATTTTCTGGACGAGCGAGCGCTAATTGCGTCCGGCTCTGAATCAGGCCCTAAGTATCCAACTCGCAGCGGGGGAAAGCAGCTGTCCCCTCGGTTAGTATCGCAGCTACAGATGTAGCTGCGTTACTCACCTGCTCCCCGTCGTCCCGGCTACATATGCGTGACCCAAGGTCATGCAGGCACACAGCCGCCAGGGAGTCCGTGAGAAGGCGGTGGAGGGATCTGCTGGGATCCCTCTTCACATCCCCGATACTCCTTCCCATAGCAAGGAGCGGGATTACAAGAGCAAGCGCTTGTTCTCATGAGGAAACTCCGAAAACTTTCAGTTTATGGAGTTTTCTAAATATCGGGGAACTATCGGACCCCTGATGATGAATGGCCCGGTAACTGAAACATGCGGAAACTAGTGTTTCTGCATGGTTACGGGGCCATTTATCGTATGTTGTATACCAAGCAGCATGTGTAAAGTGTAAAAGAAATAAAAAAAAAAAAATAACTGTTCTAGAGTGCTGCAGCCAGGAACACAAGACCCCGGTCTGCAGTGTCACAGTGTCTAAGGCCCAGAGCTGAGCAAGTATTTAATGTAAAAACAAATATACATTTTTGAAATATGTAATAAAATACATTTTAGAAAATTCCAGCAACAAGCAAGCACTGAAGAAAGATATGTAAGATAAAGTGCGGAGTCAGGAACAAGTTGTTTAAGTAAAGTTGGAGTAGAGAGAGACTGGGTAGCCTGTGATGGGCTCACTGAAATAATTGCTCAGCCCTGCCTTACAGTCACAGGTCAGTGCCGGCCAGGGCCCCTTTGCCCTTAGAAATCACCCAAACACATTGCTCCCAGAGGAGCACTGCACGAGGACCGCGTGACGATGACGTCACGCGGTCCCGCCTTTTCTCCCAGAGAGTCCCGCACGGCTGTCTGCGCGGTGCTCTCTCTCTCGAGAGAGAGAGAGACTATGGGGGTCATTCAGACCCGGTCGTTAGCACCGATGCGCTCGGACCGGGTCGATGGCCCCCCACAGAGCATGCGCACGCCGGCGCCATCGAGCGCATGCGTGAGACCCGCTACGACCGACAGCGCCGGTCGTAGCGGGTTTCGATCCAAAGGGGGCGAGCTGTCGATGTTGATTGACAGCTCGTCTCGTTTGGAAGGCGGGCCGGGGGGGTGGCAGCCCAAACGGAGGCGTCCCCATGGGGACAGAGCTCTCCGGGGCTTACGACAAGGGAGACCCTACCCTAAGGTCTCGTCGTAAGCCCCGATGGTCGCAATGGTCTCTGACCATCGCGACCATCACCGGAGCGGTCGTTAGAGCTGTGGGTGTAAACCCACAGCCTAACGACCGCAACAGCGGCGGGCGGTCAGGATGCAAGCGGCCGCCCAGTTTCTGAGCGACCGCTTGCATCCTCCGACCGCCTCTGAATGAGGCTCTATGTACTTGGCCACCTGCCTGCGCATGAGGGAACGGTGTGCGTGTGTGGACACTGCACACAGTGACTCACCGGGTCCGCTGTGTTGTGTATCCTTGAAAACAGATAATAAAGACCCGAAACGTTGGAGTTGAAAAGCTGGCTATTTGATTTTGTTTACCTGGTGACAAGTCCATGGAGTGCCGCTCGATGTTGGAATATATATATCTCAATAAAAGAGGTCCGCGCTAGTTGTGTAATGGATGGTGAGATGTAAATATGCACCACGTATACAAGAATTATATAAGAGAATAAGGATATAGGCCCTGATTCAGACCCACTCGCAAGTGGGCGTACGCACGTTCGGCGTACGTTAAAAAATATTTAAATTCAAGCACTCGCTCGTATTTTCGTACGCAGCTAAAAATCCGCCCCAAACTCAGGCGACCCCTCCTCTAACTAACGAGCGTGCCAAATAGCGAGCGTACATCCCCGAAATGGCTTGAAGGGAACGCACACACAAGTACAAACCGGAAGTGGGAATGTCAGATTCCGATTACCTGCTCGTTTTTTCGGCCTACCTCCCTCAATCGTATCATGGCAATCAATGTATCAATTAGCTTAATTGTTTTTTTTTTTTTAACACAATGCAATAAACTTTAATCTTGTCCGTGTTTGTGTTTACTCGCAGAATACGTACGGCTGAAACCTTCGCTTTTATTGTTCAAAAGACATGTTAGCCCCAATTAAACAATTGTTCTATTTGTTTGTCTCCCCACAATTTTTCTGTGGTTCATTTCTTTATTTAAATTTGCTTACGCATGTCACTGCATCAAGCCTATCATAACTCTCAAGAGATTTGTGGCCCTGTCGAACACATGACTCATACACTAACCAATAGAATTTGTCCTGTTAATTTCCCAAATACATTAGCCAATCAAAATTTTTGGTGGTGCTTTATTAAAAATATTTTGTCAAAAAAACACCATTGCCATCATGAGATCCGCCGCATTCACCAGGCGCGAACTGCTGGTGCTGACGGAGGTGATGGACAGGAGGATCACCAGTCAGCCTCCACCCATCTCCAATAGGCGCAAGCGTTCCGCATATGCGGAGGTACGTCAACGCCTGCGCTCCTTCGGCTCACGCCGACATATTGGCCAGCTGGAACGCAGGTGGTCGGACCTGCACCGGCGGACGCCCCGCTTGCTGGCATGCTTTCGCATGCAGATTGCGGAAAGTAAGTGTTCTGGACTGTGGTTTTCAAGTTTATCTTGTGGGCCCTAACTGCGTGTGCATGTTTTCATGTCTGTCCTATTGAGTCATTGTAGTCATATCTGCATGTGCATGTTTTCATGTCTGTCCTATTGAGTCATTGTAGTCATATCTGCATGTGCATGTTTTCATGTCTGTCCTATTGTGTTTTTTCTTTTTTTTTGGTTTCCTGTTGAAACTAACCACAATATTTTTGTCATTTTTTAGGGGCACAGCAAACACTACGGCGGCATCGCCACACAAGACGCCGGTCCCGGCCCCTCTCTCCAACCCCCAATTCCTCTATTACCCCCTCCTCCCCAGACCCTGTGGCCGAAATTTCAGGCCTACTTCCCCTCCAGCCCAATTCCCCCTCTCCTCCATCCGTCCCTCCTCCAAATACCCCCTCCCAGGATTCCGAAAACACCTTGCCCCTAGGGTTGGGGAATGTAGCCACCTCCGAGGTGGTCCAGGGAGTGGCTTCTGGCTCTGTCGTTTTGGAGAACGGTATGTTTTTAAAGTTTATTTTGGACACCACAAACTGTTTGTATGTAATCATGTGTCGTCCCCATTTTTTTTGACTTTTTTTCGCCTTAGGGTATTTTTGGGGGTTGTCTTTACCTGTTCCTGCTGATGTCACCATACACATATCACACCTGTGTGCCTTTTTTTAGGGCCCTTGTATTTTTGCCCTTAGACATTTTGGGGTGCTGGGTTTTATCCGTGTAATGTTTTTTTGGCCCACAAGCTTGTAAGTTTTGGTTTGCTTGTTTTGTGTTTTTTTAGAATGTTGCTTCATTATCGATTTATTAATCCCCAAACTTTTGTCACCCACAGAGGAACAGAGGCGTCGGGAAGAGCTAGTGAATTGTGTGGGCCGTATGCGGGAGCAGGTCACCGGGCTTATGCAGGGCCTTGACCATCTGTTGGTCCTCCTTAGGAATTAGTTTTTTTTTTAAGTTTTTTTCAAATTGTTTCTTAATAAATCTGTTTTAAATCAAGCTCTGTCTCATGCGTTTGGAGTAAATTCAAGATTCTTTACACTGACATAAGTAGACTCTTCAAGCAAGGTTTGCCCCAGAATCTCACTACAGATTGTGTGTTGTATTTTGAATGCAAACAGGCACAAGAAACACCTCCCAGTACCAATGTCATTTTCCTTTTTTGTGGTGGTCAACATGATAGTTTACACCATTTTCAGGTTCCTATTTGGTGGCCAAACTGCTTCGGACAATCTTACGAAGGCAACTGATTGTACACGATTCCTTGTTGTGTTGGTTAGTACCCCGAAAACATATTACATTTTAGCTCCACTTGCTTCATTACTGGGTTACCCCTTAGGTAAAATTAACGTTTGGGAGTTTGTTTACACTTGCTTCTAACGTGCCCAAAAAGGAAACAAATTACACTCTCCAAATATTTATTCACAACATAAATCAAAATACAAAGTGGTCACTCACAAACAAAACACACAGTGATAATCAGAAAAACAACACATACCAAAAACACTAAACAAACACACAACAAATCAAGAACTGGTTGACGAAGGTCCATGCCCACATGATTTCAAAAATATGGCGTTGCAATATTGGTGTCAGAATATATTCCCGAAGTTTCAACATAAAGGTTTTTGAAGGGTAGCAGGAAGTAGTCATCGTGGGAGTGCCAAAGATTATGCAAACAAACAGAAGATGGTGCAAGAATTAATATAAAAAAAGATGAACGTTAAAAAACCGTAACACATTGGGTATACACACTGTTATAATTACCTAAAATATCGGGCCACCACATCATCGCGTATGGCCCCCCCACATACTGACCTCCGACCAACCTCGGGGGGGCCATCCTCAGGTAAGGCATCCTCTGGCTGCATTGGAACACCACTCGTTATGGCGATGTTGTGAAAGATCCCACACAGGACCACAATTTTTGAAACCATATCCGGCAAATACATGAGCTCGCCACCAGAGCGGTGGAGGCATCTGAATCGGCCTTTTAAAAGGCCGATACAGCGCTCCACCACTTGCCTGGTGGCTGTAAGTGGGGTATTAAACTCACTTTGTGGACCTGGTGTGGGAGCCAAATAAGGAGTGAGCAGCCAGGGCATGCAAGGGTATCCACTGTCTCCTGTGAAAAAGAATAGACAACATCAGGATCACTGTGTATCAAGCTTAACATTGTTATGTACTAAAGGTCTCCACTTACCCAGAAGCCACGCATCACCAGCTTGTAGGTTGGTTAATTTGTGCCATATCCCTGATTGCCGGATGACGAAGGAGTCATGTGCACTTCCTGGTAATTTTGCATTCAGGGACAGGATCTGGAGGGAGGCATCACATACCACCATTACATTCAGGGAGTGATAGTGTTTCCTGTTTCAAAATATGGCCTCCAGCCGTACTGGAGGCTGAAGTGGTATGTGAGTACCATCCACAACCCCTATGATGTGTGGGAAGCCAGCTATTTGGTAAAAATTGGCCTTGGCCACACTAAGGGCACCCATATTCAAAGGCATTTGAATAAAATGATGGAGGTGCTTGAAAAGTGCCTCCATCACTGCCCTCAGGATCTGGGAAAAGGAGGATTGTGAGATGCCCGCCACTATTCCCACCGTTGTTTGAAACGATCCTGAGGCACAGAAATGTAACACCGCCATAATTTGCATAAGTGGTGGTATTGCTGTTGGACTGTCAATTTGCCGCTCAAGATCACTCTCTATTAATGAGAGAGTGTCTATGATGATTTTGGGAGGAAGACGGTAGCATCTTAAAACCTCATCATCGGGCATTCCAAAAAGGGTGACACGTGTTCGAAATATCTGGGGCCTTGCACGCCTACGATGCCAACGCCTGGGACGAGATTGAGGTTGGTCGGCTTCCGGGAGCATGGCCAGAACTATCCGCCCAAGATCAACCTGAAATGGCAAGATTGGAATGTAAGGCTTTGGACCCACCCCAAAAGAAAATTAAAAACAACTTAGCTTGATGATACCATCCATTGCTGCTTACATGCCGGGGTATTGTCATGATACGTCCAAACTGAAATTAATCACAAAAATAATTTGACAAATTTCACTCTGTGCATTTATGTTTCTAAATTTTGTGCTAGACAAAACTTAAAATATGCGAAACACACATTTGCCAAAAGAGCAAAACGACATTGCACACAGTACATCAAAATGGGTTGAAATGTTTGCAAAAAAAGCGAAAGGGCAACCCCAAAATTTTTTACAGGATTACTAAGCATTTAAAAATGCGCGAATTAGTTCACAAATTCAAGTCACAATAGTAAGTAGTAAAAATTAGGGGTGTGCACTGGCCACTTTTCGTGTTTTGTGTTTTGGTTTTGGATCTGGATCTTTCTTCGTGTTTTGGATCTGGATTGGTTTTGCCAAAACCACCCTTCCGTGTTTTGGGTTCTGGGTTTTGTGTTTTGGATCTGTATTTTTTTGAAAAAAAGCATAAAAACAGCTAAAATCACAGAATTTGTAGGTTTTTCTGCTCCTATGCTATTATTAACCTCAATAACCTTAATTTCCACTCATTTCCAGTCTATTCTGAACACCTCACACCTCACAATAGTGTTTTTATGTCCAAAAGGTTGCACCGAGGTAGCTGGATGACTATGCTAAGCGACACGAGTGGGCGGCACAAACACGTGACCCATCTAGGAGTGACACTGCAGTGGCAGACAGGATGGCAGTTAGAAAAACTAGGCCCCAAACTGTACATAATGCAAAGAAAAAAAGAGGTGCAAGATGGAATTGTCCTTGGGCCCTCCCACCCACCCTTATGTTGTATAAACAGGACATGCACACTTTAACAAATCAATCATTTCAGCGCCAGGGTCTGCCACACAACTGTGGCTGAAATGATTGGTTCGTTTGGGCCCCCACAAAACAAGCTGGCAATTAATGTGTCCCTGCACAAACTGGCTCTACGGAGGCAAGATGTCATCCTCATCCTCCTCATCCACCGATTCCTCACCCTCTTCAGTGTGTACATCCTCATCCTCACAAAGTATTAACTCGTCCCCACTTGAATCCACCACCACAGGTCCCTCTGTACGTTCTGGAGGCTGGTCTCCCTGGAAGAGCTGATAATTCATTTTGATGAACATCATCTTCTCCACATTCTGTGGAAGCAACCTCCTACGCCTTTCGCTGACAAGGTTCCCGGCTGCACTAAACACTCTTTCGGAGTACACACTGGAGGGGGGGCAACTCAGGTAAAATAGAGCCAGTTTGTACAGGGGCCTCCAAATTGCCTCTTTTTCCTGCCAGTACAGGTATGGACTGTCTGACATGCCTACTTGGATGCTGTCACCGATGTAATCCTCCACCATTCTGTCAATGGTGACAGTATCATATGCAGTGACAGTAGACATGTCAGAAATTGTTGCCAGGTCCTTCAGTCCGGACCAGATGTCCAAACTTGGTCCTGCCTGCCCTGCATCACCGCCAGCGGGTTGCTTAGGATACCTAAGTTTTTTCCTGGCAGCCCCAGTTGCGGGAGAAAATGAAGAAGGAGCCGTTGACGTGTCACGTTCCGCTTCAGCTGACAGTGTGTTCACCAGCAGGTCTTTGCACCTCTGCAGGCTTGTGTCGGCTGGAAAGAGAGACACCACATAGGCTTTAAACCTAGGATCGAGCACGGTGGCCAAAATGTAGTGGTCTGATTTCAACAGATTGACCACCCTGGAATCCTGGCAAAGCGAATGAAGGGCTTCATCCACAAGTCCCACATGCCGAGCGGAATCGCTCCGTCTTAGCTCCTCCTTCACTTTCTCCAGCTGCTTCTGCAAAAGCCTGATGAGGGGAATGACCTGACTCAAGCTGGCAGTGTCTGAACTGACTTCACGTGTGGCAAGTTCGAAGGGCTGAAGAACCTTGCACAACACGGAAATCATTCTCCACTGCGCTTGAGTCAGGTGCATACCCCCTCCTTTGCCTATGTCATAGGTGGATGTATAGGCTTGTATGGCCTTTTGCTGCTCCTCCATCCTCTGAAGCATATAGAGGGTTGAGTTCCACCGCGTCACAACCTCTTGCTTCAGGTGATGGCGGGGCAGGTTCAAGAGTGTTTGCTGGCACTCCAGTCTTCGGCACGCAGTCGCTGAATGGCGAAAGTGGCCAGAAATTTTTCGGGCCACCCAAAGCGTCTCCTGCACGCCCCTGTCGCTTTTCAGAAAATTCTGCACCACCAAGTTTATTGTGTGAGCAAAACATGGGACGTGCTGGAATTTGCCCAGATGTAATGCCCGCACAATATTGGTGGCGTTGTCAGATATCACAAATCCCCAGGAGAGTCTAAGTGGGGTAAGCCACTGGGCGATGATTTCCCTCAGTTTCTCTAAGAGGTTGTCGGCGGTGTGCCTCTTACTGAAACCGGTGATACACAGCGTAGCCTGCCTTGTAACGAGCTGGCGTTTCTGAGATGCTGCTACTGGTGACGCTGCTGCTGTTGCTGCGTAAGGTGATACATCTACCCAGTGGGCTGTCACAGTCATATAGTCCTTAGTCTGCCCTGTTCCACTTGTCCACATGTCCGTGGTTAAGTGGACATTGTGTACAACGGCATTTTTCAGGACACTGAGGACACTTTTTCTGACGTTTCTGTACAGTCTCGGTATCGCCTGCCTAGTGAAGTGGAATCTAGACGGGATTTGGAACCGGGGACACACTACCTCCATCAATTGTCTAAATCCCACTGCACTAATGGCGGATACCGGACGCACGTCTAACACCAACATAGCAGTCAAGGCCTCAGTTATACGTTTTGCTTCAGGATGACTGCTGTCGTACTTCATCCTCCTCGCTAAGGACTGTTGGAGGGTCAATTGTTTAGTAAAAGTAGTGGTGTTCCTACTTCCTCTCTGGGATGATGAACGACTCCCAGCAGCAGCAACAGCAGCAGCGGCAGCAGTAGGCGTAGCAATGCAGGATCCTCCAGAGGAATCCCGGATAGGAGAGTCAGTCATGCCAGTGACATGGCCTGCAGGACTACTTCCGATCCTGACTAAGGAGGAAATTGACGAGGAGGGAGTTGACGGTGTGGTTTGCAGGCGCTTGGATACAACAGGACAACGGGATTTAGGTGTCCCTGGACTGCTTACGGTCTTAGCCAAAGTTTCTGAACTTGACAGTAACTTTTTATGAACGCGCTGCAGGTGCCGTATAAGGGAGGATGTTCCTAGGTGGTTGACGTCCCTACCCCTACTTATTTCACCTTTACATATGGTACATATGGCAAGACAGTTGTTGTCCAGATTTGGATAGAAATATTGCCAGACCAAAGAGGTGGAATGTTTGGTCTTCTGCCCAGGCATGACCGTGATGGGCTTTTTCATCCCACGGACAACAACTGTCTCCCCCGGAGCCTGATTTAAACAAACCACATCACCATCAGAATCCTCCTCGCCAACTTCCTCCTCAGCGCCAGCTACACCAGTATCCTCATCCTGTTGTACTTCAACAGTGACATCTTCAATTTGCATATCAGCAAGTGGACTGTGGGTGCTCCTTTCAGCACTTGCAGGGGGCGTGCAAATGGTGGAAAGAGCCACCTCTTCCCGTCCAGTGCTGGGAAGGTCAGGCATCGCAACCACCACCACACTTGGACTCTCCTTGGGGATTTGTGATATCTTCTTAGAAAGCACAGTTCTTCGCTGTGCTTTTGCCAGCTTAACTCTTGATTTTTTTAGTGGGAGGAGGGCTTCCATCGTCATGTGAAGCTGAACCACTAGTCATGAACATACTAGGGATCGACCTTAGCCGTTCCTTGCCACTCCGTGTCGTAAATGGCATATTGGCAAGTTTACGTTTCTCTTCAGCTGATTTAAATGTCTTTTTCAAGGTCATTTTCCTGAACTTTGCCATTTGGGATTGTATGTGCCCTCTACTATGACATTGGGCATCGGCCTTGGCAGACGACGTTGATGGCATGTTATCGTCTATGTCATGACTAGTGGCAGCAGCTTCAGCACTAGGAGGAAGTGGTTCTTGATCTTTCTCTATTTTATTTTTATCGGAGAAAGTTTGGTCCTCCATTTATGTTATATCGATTTGATATATACGTGCGGCTAAACCCAGAAAATAATTTTTTTTTTGGTTTGGACTGGAGTGTACTTTGGGGGTTACAGCACCCTTTAACGGTCAAGCCAGCCGGCCCTTTACTTATGACACAGGCGCACTCTTGGCACTACTTTGTTGATGCACGTGCAGCTACTGCGCACACAATTCACAAACACAGAAAATAATTTTTTTTTTGGTTTGGACTGGAGTGTACTTTCGGGGGTTACAGCACCCTTAACGGTCAAGCCAGCCGGCCCTTTACTTATGACACAGGCGCACGCTTGGCACTACTTTGTTGATGCACGTGCGGCTACTGCGCACACAATTCACAAACACAGAAAATAATTTATTTTTTGGTTTGGACTGGAGTGTACTTTCGGGGGTTACAGCACCCTTAACGGTCAAGCCAGCCGGCCCTTTACTTATGACACAGGCGCACGCTTGGCACTACTTTGTTGATGCACGTGCGGCTACTGCGCACACAATTCACAAACACAGAAAATAATTTTTTTTTAGGTTTGGACTGGAGTGTACTTTCGGGGGTTACAGCACCCTTAACGGTCAAGCCAGCCGGCCCTTTACTTATGACACAGGCGCACGCTTGGCACTACTTTGTTGATGCACGTGCGGCTACTGCGCACACAATTCACAAACACAGAAAATAATTTTTTTTTGGTTTGGACTGGAGTGTACTTTCGGGGGTTACAGCACCCTTAACGGTCAAGCCAGCCGGCCCTTTACTTATGACACAGGCGCACGCTTGGCACTACTTTGTTGATGCACGTGCGGCTACTGCGCACACAATTCACAAACACAGAAAATAATTTTTTTTTTGGTTTGGACTGGAGTGTACTTTCGGGGGTTACAGCACCCTTAACGGTCAAGCCAGCCGGCCCTTTACTTATGACACAGGCGCACGCTTGGCACTACTTTGTTGATGCACGTGCGGCTACTGCGCACACAATTCACAAACACAGAAAATAATTTTTTTTTGGTTTGGACTGGAGTGTACTTTCGGGGGTTACAGCACCCTTTAACGGTCAAGCCAGCCGGCCCTTTACTTATGACACAGGCGCACGCTTGGCACTACTTTGTTGATGCACGTGCGGCTACTGCGCACACAATTCACAAACACAGAAAATAATTTTTTTTTAGGTTTGGACTGGAGTGTACTTTCGGGGGTTACAGCACCCTTAACGGTCAAGCCAGCCGGCCCTTTACTTATGACACAGGCGCACTCTTGGCACTACTTTGTTGATGCACGTGCAGCTACTGCGCACACAATTCACAAACACAGAAAATAATTTTTTTTTTGGTTTGGACTGGAGTGTACTTTCGGGGGTTACAGCACCCTTAACGGTCAAGCCAGCCGGCCCTTTACTTATGACACAGGCGCACGCTTGGCACTACTTTGTTGATGCACGTGCGGCTACTGCGCACACAATTCACAAACACAGAAAATAATTTATTTTTTGGTTTGGACTGGAGTGTACTTTCGGGGGTTACAGCACCCTTAACGGTCAAGCCAGCCGGCCCTTTACTTATGACACAGGCGCACGCTTGGCACTACTTTGTTGATGCACGTGCGGCTACTGCGCACACAATTCACAAACACAGAAAATAATTTTTTTTTTGGTTTGGACTGGAGTGTACTTTCGGGGGTTACAGCACCCTTAACGGTCAAGCCAGCCGGCCCTTTACTTATGACACAGGCGCACGCTTGGCACTACTTTGTTGATGCACGTGCGGCTACTGCGCACACAATTCACAAACACAGAAAATAATTTTTTTTTGGTTTGGACTGGAGTGTACTTTCGGGGGTTACAGCACCCTTAACGGTCAAGCCAGCCGGCCCTTTACTTATGACACAGGCGCACGCTTGGCACTACTTTGTTGATGCACGTGCGGCTACTGCGCACACAATTCACAAACACAGAAAATAATTTTTTTTTTGGTTTGGACTGGAGTGTACTTTCGGGGGTTACAGCACCCTTAACGGTCAAGCCAGCCGGCCCTTTACTTATGACACAGGCGCACGCTTGGCACTACTTTGTTGATGCACGTGCGGCTACTGCGCACTCAATTCACAAACACAGAAAATAATTTTTTTTTGGTTTGGACTGGAGTGTACTTTCGGGGGTTACAGCACCCTTTAACGGTCAAGCCAGCCGGCCCTTTACTTATGACACAGGCGCACGCTTGGCACTACTTTGTTGATGCACGTGCGGCTGCTGCGCACACAATTCACAAACACAGAAAATAATTTTTTTTTGGTTTGGACTGGAGTGTACTTTCGGGGGTTACAGCACCCTTTAACGGTCAGGCCAGCCGGCCCTTTACTTATGACACAGGCGCACGCTTGGCACTACTTTGTTGATGCACGTGCGGCTACTGCGCACACAATTCACAAACACAGAAAATAATTTTTTTTTAGGTTTGGACTGGAGTGTACTTTCGGGGGTTACAGCACCCTTAACGGTCAAGCCAGCCGGCCCTTTACTTATGACACAGGCGCACGCTTGGCACTACTTTGTTGATGCACGTGCGGCTACTGCGCACACAATTCACAAACACAGAAAATAATTTTTTTTTTGGTTTGGACTGGAGTGTACTTTCGGGGGTTACAGCACCCTTTAACGGTCAAGCCAGCCGGCCCTTTACTTATGACACAGGCGCACGCTTGGCACTACTTTGTTGATGCACGTGCGGCTACTGCGCACACAATTCACAAACACAGAAAATAATTTTTTTTTAGGTTTGGACTGGAGTGTACTTTCGGGGGTTACAGCACCCTTAACGGTCAAGCCAGCCGGCCCTTTACTTATGACACAGGCGCACGTTTGGCACTACTTTGTTGATGCACGTGCGGCTACTGCGCACACAATTCACAAACACAGAAAATAATTTTTTTTTTGGTTTGGACTGGAGTGTACTTTCGGGGGTTACAGCACCCTTAACGGTCAAGCCAGCCGGCCCTTTACTTATGACACAGGCGCACGCTTGGCACTACTTTGTTGATGCACGTGCGGCTACTGCGCACACAATTCACAAACACAGAAAATAATTTTTTTTTTGGTTTGGACTGGAGTGTACTTTCGGGGGTTACAGCACCCTTAACGGTCAAGCCAGCCGGCCCTTTACTTATGACACAGGCGCACGCTTGGCACTACTTTGTTGATGCACGTGCGGCTACTGCGCACACAATTCACAAACACAGAAAATAATTTTTTTTTTGGTTTGGACTGGAGTGTACTTTCGGGGGTTACAGCACCCTTAACGGTCAAGCCAGCCGGCCCTTTACTTATGACACAGGCGCACGCTTGGCACTACTTTGTTGATGCACGTGCGGCTACTGCGCACACAATTCACAAACACAGAAAATAATTTTTTTTTGGTTTGGACTGGAGTGTACTTTCGGGGGTTACAGCACCCTTTAACGGTCAAGCCAGCCGGCCCTTTACTTATGACACAGGCGCACGCTTGGCACTACTTTGTTGATGCACGTGCGGCTACTGCGCACACAATTCACAAACACAGAAAATATATTATTTTTTTAGCACTTGGGGGGAGCACCCCTGATGGACAGAGCACCCCCTGGACAACACTACAGCACCCCTTTAGGACTGGGACACTGCACAGGACTTTGGAGTGGACACAGCCCCTATGGAGAACTGACTGCACAACACAGTCCAGCCAGCCCCTATGGACTTTGAAGTAGTGGACACAGCCCCTATTAACAACAGCAGCACAGCACAACACAGCCAGCCCCTATGGACTTTGAAGTAGTGGACAACAGCAGCACTACACTACACTACACTACACAGCACTAACTCCCACCCTCCCTCTTCACTGTCCACAGCCGAGTGAGAAAATGGCGCCGACGCGGGTACCTTATATAGGATCCAAAACCCGCGAGACTCGGAAGGCGGGATGATGACGTTTTGCCTCGATTTCAGATCCGAGTCAGGCGGGAAAAGTCGAGCCTGACTCGGATCGGACTCGGATCGGGGGGGCTCGGGGGGGTTCGGATTTCAGAAATCCGAACCCGCTCACCCCTAATATATATATATACAGTCAGGTCCATAAATATTGGTGGGACATTGACAGAATTTTCATATTTTGGCCTCTATTCACCACCACAATGACTTTGAAATTAAACAAACAAGATGTGATTTAACTGTAGACTTTCAGATTTAATTTGAGGGTAATTACATCCAAATCAGGTGAACGGTGTAGAAATGACAACGGTTTCTATATGTGCCTCCCACTTTTTAAGGGGTCAAAAGTAATGGGACAAACTAAACAATCCTAAATCTAACTTTCACTTTTTAATACTTTGTTGCAAATCCTTTGCAGGCAATTACAGCCTGAAGTCTGGAACGCATAGACATCACCAGACACTGGGTTTCATCCCTGGTGATGCTCTACCAGGCCTCTACTGCAAATGTCTTCAGTTCCTGCTTGTTCTTGGGGCATTTTCCCTTCAGTTTTGTCTTCATCAAGTGAAATGCATGCTCAATCGGATTCAGGTCAGGGGATTGACTTGGCCATTGCATAACATTCCTCTTTTTAGCCTTAAAAAACTCTTTGGTTGCTTTTGCAGTATGCTTCGGGTCATTGTCCATCTGTACTGTGAAGCACCGTTCAATGAGTTCTGAAGCATTTGACTGAATATGAGCATATAATATTGCCCAAAACACTTCAGAATTCATTCTGCTGCTTTTGTCAGCAGTCACATCATCAATAAATACAAGGGAACCAGTTCCATTGGCAGCCATACATGCCCACGCCATGACACTACCACCACCATGCTTCACTGATGAGGTGGTATGTTTTGGATCATGAGCAGTTCCTTTCCTTCTCTTCTCTTCTCTTCCCATCACTCTGGTACAAGTTGATCTTTGTCTCATCTGTCTATAGGATGTTGTTCCAGAACTGTAATGGCTTTTTTAGATGTTGTTTGGCAAACTCTAATCTGGTCTTCCTGTTTTTGTGGCTCACCAATGGTTTGCATCTTGTGGGGAACCCTCTATATTCACTCTTGTGAAGTCTTCTCTTGATTGTTGACTTTGACACATATACATCTACCTCCTGGAGAGTGTTCTTGATTTGGCCAACTGTTGTGAAGGGGTTTTTCTTCACCAGGGAAATAATTCTTTTGTCATCCACCACTGTTGTTTTCCCTGGTCTTTCGGGTCTTTTGGTGTTGCTGAGCTCTCCGGTGCGTTCTTTCTTTTTAAGAATGTTCCAAACAGTTGATTTGGCCACACGTAATGTTTTTGCTATCTCTGATGGGTTTGTTTTGATATTTCAGCCTAATGATGGCTTGCTTCACTGATAGTGACAGCTCTTTGGATCTCATATTGAGAGTTGATAGCAACTGATTCCAAATGCAAATGTCACAGCTAGAATCAACTCCAGACCTTTTACCTGCTTAATTGATAATGAAATAACGAGGGAATAGCCCACACCTGTCCATGAAATAGCTTTTGAGTTGATCGTCCCATTACTTTTGGTCCCTTAAAAAGTGGGAGGCACATATTGAAACTGTTGTAATTCCTACACCGTTCACCCGATTTGGATGTAATTACCCTCAAATTAAATCTGAAAGTCTGCAGTTAAAGCACATCTTGTTTGTTTCATTTCAAAGCCATTGTGGTGGTGAATGGAGGCCAAAATCTGAAAATTCTTTCAATGTCCCAATATTTATGGACCTGACTGTATATATATATATATATATATATATATACACAGTGTATATATATATATATATATATATGTATACACATATAGGGTTTTGCTGTTTATACATGGGGTGGGGCTTGCAAAAATGTGGGGGAGAGGTGGGGTTGGCTCTTTGGCCAGCGGCTGCTCCCTCTACTGTTTGCAGCCACTGGGGAGCCGCTAACAGGGCATTGGGACAGGGAGGGGGCAGAGAAAAGGTCAGCGCTGAAAGCGCTACCTTCTATTTGCCCGGCGGCTGCTCTGTCTAGTTTGAGTTTGCAGCCGCCGGGCTGCTGCTAGCGGGTTGGAGAGAGAGAGAAGGACAGCGCTGATAGCGCTGTCCTTCTCTGCCCGGCGGCTGCTCTGCTCTGCCATCAGCCGCCGGGCTGTTGCTGGCTCCGGAGGAGGGAGAGAAGGATAGCGCTCTCAGCGCTGCCTTCTCTGCCCTGTCAGTGGCTGTCCTCCGGAGAGAGAGGGAGAGAAGGGCAACGCTATCAGCGCTTCCTTCTCTGCTCTGTCTGCAGCCGCCGGGCTGCTGTCGCGGGTGGGTGTGCCGGCGCTGGGCTTTCCGATCACTGCTAGAAGTGATCGGCCAGCCCACGGGGAGAGACAGTGTGCAGAAGGACCAGGAGGTCCCTCTGTGATTGGCGGCTGCTCGAAACTTATTTTCCAGCAGCCGCCCACAGAGCTTTCCTGACTGGTCGTATCAGATACGACCATGTCAGGGAAAGCCCAGTCTGGTATGGTCGTATCTGATACGACCATGCCAGGCAAGTGGTTAAACCAACTTCTCACAGGTGTCTATAATCAGCTGCTTTTCCAGGCACTGATCGAGGCAACATTGTACTGGACATTTACACAATCCCAATGCCTTTGCTCTGCCAAAACTGGGAGATATGGATATTCCACATTTACTTCATGTGGAATTATGCTGACCCTGTCACAATATGTTACATTATACTGCACAGGACCATGGTGTATTTTCTACAATGCATTGCTGGTATTAATCTGGTACATTATCATGCATGCACTATATATATATATATATATATATATTTTTTTTTTTAAGTGGTCCAGACTAAGCACTCTATAATGGTTAGCCAAGCTTCTGTGGAGGCTGGTCACACCTCCTCTGGAGACTGGCCAACCCCTAAGTATGGGCCCCTATTACTGCATTCCCCCGGTGGCCCCTTCATGCCCTAGTCCGGCACTGTCCATAATTACCTTAGTCAAATCCCTATATGTCTGTGGGTTTAGGAACTAATGTACAGTACAAATGCACTTTTTCTTATTGGCATCAAAAGCATTCTCCCCATTTTTGCGTGAGTTTTCTCCCACAAAAATATACTGGTAGATTATTTGGCTCCTGATAAAAATTAACTCTACTTTGTATATGCTTGTGTACATGAGGTACGGAATATAGATTGTAAGCTCCTCTGGAGCAGGGACTGTAAATGGCCAATCTCTGTAAAGAGCTGTAAAATATGTGTGCACTATATAAATAACTGGTAGTAATAGTAGTATTTGCAAAAAAATATGTACTGCACATCCACATTGTCCAGTACGTAACTGATCCTTTCTGCCCATGTTACTGTATATTGCATTTTATATCGGTCACAGTATGCCATCAGTGATTATCACTACAGGGACCAGGCTCAGCAATTGTCAGACTTATAGAAGAATCCTTAATTAAAGCAAGATGCACAACTTTAGTAATAAACACTTGAATTTTGTTTCCACAATGTGTTACTACTGCAAAAACCTTTGGCGAGTTACCTTCTGCCATGTGTTATTCCCTTGAGGATGTTACTGAATATCAATGTATTTATAAAGAGAGCAGCAGGGTGTTGGGTTAATAATATTGGCTACTTTGCATCCAAGGAGTTCTGCTAGGTACCTTTCAAAGTTTAATGTTTGTATCTCATTTAAAATTAAGAACCAGTGTGTGAAATAAGACTCTGAATTTTAATATAGCCAGTTGCAGAGGTTCTGGAGACGAAACATAATCTAAATGCAAATGATGTTGTAATATTACCTATATATGAAATAAAAGAGGTCAGTGCAAGGAGGGCTCTGAGATTTTTAAAACAGCTTCTTAAATAAGACAAAGAATGACCCTTATTTTCTTTGAAGTGGTAGGGTCATATTTTAATATTTTTTCTTTTAAAAATAGATATATCTCAGAAACTAATCTTCTAGGATTTGTATACACGAGAGACATTGAAG